>JAMQGT020011899.1:0-61584 GCA_024447675.2 Pterophyllum scalare | reverse complement strand
ATTTCTGGTTTTTTTTCTGTCAATATGGGGTGCTGAGTGTACATTAATGAGAAATAAAATGGACTTTTTTGATTTTAGCAAAGAGTGAAAAATTTAAAGGGGTCTGAATACTTTCCGTACCCACTGTAAATACAATATGAAACTGCACACACTCCACAGTCAGTTTAGAATCAACGATTAACCTAACATGCATGTCTTTGGACTGTGGGAGGAAGCCAGAGCACACAGAGAACCCACTCTGTGCACCCTTTTTCAAAATACACAGGGTTGTGCATTGTGAATTGGTCCTCTAGGCCCAGGGCAAACTATCAGGCACAGTTCTATTGTAGCATCTATTGAGGCATCTGAGGGACAATATACAGTAGAAAATGTGCTGTCACAGAGTGCATTGAAGACACAGGAGTACTGGCCTCCCAACACAACATGGCTCATCATCTGCAACGCCACGAGATCTTCCACTTACAAAACTCAAATTGAAGAGTTACTGTTTGGACACACTGGAAGAGATCCAGCACGCACAGCTGCACAACAACAGAATGTGACGTCTACAGGGCAGACCTAAAACTAGCTGCTGCACTAGGAGCAATCTCGATATGTTGAAGAAGACGATCTTGATGGGGAGAAAGGCCAAATTGAACTCCAGTAAGGTTTTTGATTTTTTATGGACCCGTTCCCAGAACGTCCCACCTCAAATGTACCAGCCAAAGATATATTCATCTCTGCCACTTAGTACCTGTTCAGTACCTGAAAGATTATTCAGTGGGCCCATGAGATGAGCACAACGGTCCTACAAATAATCTACAAGAAGATGGAGAAGAACAACTACAAAGAAACAAAAAATTGGTGCAGAGATATGGAAAAACTTGACAGAGTGACAAACACCTGGTGTACAGATCGATTTACAGGGGTTGGACAATAAAACTGTAACACCTGTTTTAGACCACAATAATTTATTAGTATGGTGTAGGGCCTCCTTTTGCGGCCAATACAGCGTCAATTCGTCTTGGGAATGACATATACAAGTCCTGCACAGTGGTCAGAGGGATTTTAAGCCATTCTTCTTGCAGGATAGTGGCCAGGTCACGACGTGATGCTGGTGGAGGAAAACGTTTCCTGACTCGCTCCTCCAAAACACCCCAAAGTGGCTCAATAATATTTAGATCTGGTGACTGTGCAGGCCATGGGAGATGTTGAACTTCACTTTCATGTTCATCAAACCAATCTTTCACCAGTCTTGCTGTGTGTATTGGTGCATTGTCATCCTGATACACGGCACCACCTTCAGGATACAATGTTTGAACCATTGGATGCACATGGTCCTCCAGAATGGTTCGGTAGTCCTTGGCAGTGACGCGCCCATCTAGCACAAGTACTGGGTCAAGGGAATGCCATGATATGGCAGCCCAAACCATCACTGATCCACCCCCATGCTTCACTCTGGGCATGCAACAGTCTGGGTGGTACGCTTCTTTGGGGCTTCTCCACACCGTAACTCTCTCGGATGTGGGGGAAACAGTAAAGGTGGACTCATGTGGGCAGCCGTGGTTTTATGTTTTTTGGATACAATCCGGGTTACCACCCGAACATCCCTTTCAGACAGCTTCCTCTTGGGTCCACAGTTAATCCTGTTGGATGTGGTTGGTCCTTCTTGGTGGTATGCTGACATTACCCTGGATACCGTGGCTCTTGATACATCACAAAGACTTGCTGTCTTGGTCACAGATGCGCCAGCAAGACGTGCACCAACAGGTCAGTGCTTTGACAGAGTAAAGGAGACCCACACAATATTATGCAGGTAGTTTACTGCTGTACCACATGTACCACAGACACACACATATATATGTATCCCCCTCAAGCAGGTTATTGGATTCTGTTTCAGTCTGATTAAAATCACAGCATCCTGACATGTGCTGACAGGATAATGACCGGCTTCTTCGATATATTGTGAGTTTGTGTGTTTTATGCGTACTGGCATCACTCATGTTGTGGCGACATGACTCCGTTTACAGTCGGGTTGGCATGCTGGGGGGAAGTGTCTGGGAAAACTGTCAGGGCCCCAGCTTTTATGAGGACAAAAAGACTCAAGACTACTGGAGGGAAACACAAAAGACCACAAAAGAAAGTCAAAATGACAACAAAGGCATCCAAAAATGATTACACTGTGACAAGAAATAAGCACAAAAAGACAAGAACAACACAAAGGAACACAACGAGGAAATAAGACACGAAAGGCAACAAAGCAGCTGAGGAATAATGGGGCTTTGATCGAACAACAGCATCCCAACGAGCTCACAGAAATAATGCTCACACGTTCATGTTTAGCAGGTAAACTTACCATGTTCACTGTTTTATTTTAGCATGTTGCAACACATGCTATAGGTGTGTGTCTCCATCGAGCCATCTATCTAATAGCATAAAATGAGGGAGCCTTGTTGCTTAAAATAGTACGCCACCTATGAGATTAGCCAATAGGATGGCAGAAGGGTGTCAGCTGATGACAGGTGGCATTGTGATCAGCTGCCAGAACCAAACTCTGTGTGAGGCATGTCTGTAGAATCACCGTAGGCCGCCTCAGTGTTTGCATATAAATGATGACTTAAAAACCCATAAGAAATGAAAACATAATTCAGTTTCCATTTCCTAATTCTGTCTATTAATAAGGAGTTAATAACTGAATTGGACATGTGATCTTTTTAATTAGTTCATTTAAATGCAAATTTAATTAATCAATTCATTGTTTTAATTGGCTCTTAAAAATGCTAATTTCATTTCACTGATGAACACTGCAAAGTTTTTAGCCTTCATCGCTTCACTCCAGGCTCCACGAGTCAAGTAGAGATAAAAAAGCAACCACACAAATACACAAAAACTGGACTGGACTGAATTAGAGCGATGAGGGCGCGGTGTGACTGGTGACGTGAGAAATTCTACTGGGTTCTGTCGTCATGTTATCAAAGTCATGAAGCCTTTGATGCAGCACACAGAGCTAATCAGATTGGATAGAACGGTTAATGGCCTGCTATTTACATGTTCCACCATGTTAATCGAATAACACGCTATCGCTTTACCAGCAGGAGCCAGAGGCAGATGTGGGACTCGTGGTTTTACCTTCGCAGGGTAATTTGCCCTTGTAACTGGATTCAGGACTATTACAGGGATAATAGACGATCACCTGTCTCATCTATTAAAAATCTTGAGGGTTTTCACATGCTCGTATCAGACACTTCAGTGCCTTAATTCCCTTTAGGTTTCCCACTTTTACTGAACTCTGCTGCAGCACTTATCTGACTAATAACTGACATTTCATGATGCATGAAAAAGCCAAACAGGTTCATTTACTGGAGGGTTTTGTGCATTGCAAGGACTCCAGGCTGCTGTCGACGTTCAACTCCGTGTGTTACAGCAGAATTTAGCCTGCATCATAGTAAAAACCTGAGTTTTCCTTATCGTGATTCCTGTCGCCATGTGTTCTCTCATTCCACAGGAGAGTTCATAATGCTATACTGTAAGCTGGGAGTGCTTTCATACTTTATCACAGACCAACTGCTGTGTGGCGAGGCAGAGGGAAGCCTGAATGCCAGTCATCATTCCCCGAAGGCGTCTCTCTGTTCCTCAGAGTAACATCAGTGAGGACCTGAAGGAGGGCGGGACTGCTGAGACAGCCGGATCCACGCAGAGCTCCGCGCACTACAGCTGTGTCTATCCTGATGCGAATAATGAGACAGTTCTTCCTTAACAGCTCCATTTTCCATTTGTGCAAACAGGTTGCTACACTGTAGTGACACCTCGAGCATCAGCTGTTTCAGTTTCAGCTGTTTCATTATGACAGGAACCCCAAAGCACCATAGTTACACTGTAGCCCCAAAGGTATCGCAACAGCAAAGCTTGTAGCAATATTAACATCATGTGGGAAAGTTAGTAACTAGTAAGCAGTTGAAGCATGAATTATTTATTGATATTTTTAAGCAGCACTGCTATCTCTTAGGTTTGGATCGGTGACTTCTGTTGCCCGAATCCAAGGTCGGCAACCTTTACTACTAAGGGAGCTATTGTTGAGCAAATAATTCAGTATGAAGGCACAAAACATGTTTGAGCTTCATCATGAAGGTAACACAAATTAGCCCAACATTACTAATAGATGTAAATAATTCAAATCTTTTACCACATGTGAGTACTCTGCAGGGGGCTTTTTAATGATTATTTGGCACTTGCAGCTTGCATTTAGCTTAACATAAAATGCTATATGTTTGTGCAAATTAATTAGATTTTAATTAATTAGAAATACTAGTAATATGGGAGTCTATTTGTTTCCCATATCAAATATTGTTCTGACTGCAGCTGCTGAGGAAAGAACAAATACTGAACTAACACATTCCTTTGATCAGAGTGACATTTGTCAGTGTGTTTGTAGCAAACAGAAACATCAGTCAGTATTCACCTAAATAACTCCACCAAACACCAACCTGTTGGACTGAATAATGAAGTGAGATTAAAAGGCAATTCAGTCAGATTAAGGCTCGTAACTTCTAAATGTGGTTAAAAAGACATTTTCACCAGTGCAGTTTTCTGCCCTCATAAATAAACAAACTCGATGCATCACTGATTTCAGACGGTGGTGATTCTGTGAGGATTGTGACGAGTGGCTGTACATTTTTGTGTGGTGTCACCAGGGGAAAATTCCCACATCTGACACCAGCTGCTTGTGTTTCTGCAGAATATACAGTGGAGTTACACTTCTGATGAGCACTAAGGTTCTGACTAATGCTGCTTTGAGGAGGAGTAAAACCAAAGAGGTCGCTGTGGGATTCTCACTATTCTCTGTTAAATTTGGTTTGAGGTAGAAAGGTGGATGAAAACAGGGGCATCAGCTGTTTCAGTGAAAACCCCAAAGTTATGCGCAAGTGATCTGACGTGGTTCCGGTCTTTATCTGTGTCTGTGTGGTGCAAATGATCACAATGCCGTGGGATAATACCTTGTTTCTGTGATGCCAGATGAAAACATTATGGGTTATGATACTTTTGCAGTCAGTTTGTAACAGTTTTTTTCTGGCTGCGTCAGAGGTGTGTGACATCAGAAAAACATTAACATGGAACCAGATCATTAAAATAAATTACATAACATTTAATTTGCTAATTTCCCAGCTGTCATAGGGCGAGAGGCAGGGTACACTCTGGACAGGTTGCCAGCCTGTCGCAGAGCTAACACAGAGAGACAGACAACCATTCACACCTATGGGTAATTTAGAATCATCAGTTAACCTAACCCCAGTAACTGCATGTCTTTGGACTGTGGGAGGAAACCGGAGCACCCAAAGGAAACCCACGCAGACACGGGGAGAACATGCAAACTCCATACGGAGAGGCCTGGGCCAAGGATTCAAACCCAGGACCTTCTAGCTGTGAGGCAAGAAGGTCCTGGGAATTGATCAATAATATCCTCTGAGCGGTTGTTTCGCCCGTCACCAGAAAGTCACTGAATGTCGGTGAGTTTCTGGACTCTGTGTGACACTATGGATTTCTTCCTGTGTGGACACCTGTTTATCATTGTTATTTTGGACTCACTCTAACCCTTCAAAATTTGTCAAGAGTCATCATTACTATGTTATTTGTGTATTTGTTGAAATTTTTGTTTTTCATTTTTTCTTTAGCACTGCTGCCTCACGGCTAGAATGACATCTAGAAGGTCTGGGTTTGATTGTACAGGGTGGACCCTGCCTCTCGCCCTGTGTCAGCTGGGATAGGCTCCAGCCCCCCCCCCCACCCGCGACCCTGAACAGGATGAGTGGAAGAGAATGGATGGATGGATTTTTTTCTTTTTACCTTTTATTTTGGAAGGACATATAAATGATGAAACTACATTCAAAACAAGGTCAGAAGAACTTGAAACACTCTTTCAGTCTAACATGTTGCCTACATAAATATGTAAGAGGCGTGTTGGGGGTGATATGAAGAAAAAGCTGTTAATCCTCACGAAACCCAACAGGCTCCCATGTGTCTGTGCCAATCAGTGCTGACATACTAATAATTGATCAGCATGGTGTCATCTGGTGTCAGCAGCTGAGAATGATCCTCTAAAACTCATTTGAGCTGATTACAGCTCTTCTGACTGCCTGACAAACAGTATCAGTGTGAGTGACACTGTCAGGATATGACCACTGCCTCTCTGAATACTTTATTTGCTGTTCAGCCTGCTGGTGGGAATTAAATTACTGGTCAAGTCACATTCACAAAGATTACTCAGCATAGATCAAAGTCTATCTACCACCGCCTCTACATGCATATGGATATTTGAGGTGACTCTAACTTGCTAACGGGACACGTAGTCCAGTGAGAGAAGAAGTTAGTGGCAATGCTAAACAACGCTATACAAAAGACTCACAGATTCAGAATAATGAAATGACCTTTACTTACAGAAGACTACAGGAAACATACCTGCCTCCCCTTCTCAGTAAAATATTCTCTGTCTCAGTTTTATTTTGTAAATTTTGGTCATTCTGAACATCCTGATTGGCTAATGATTCACTAATAATAATAAATAAATAATGGATAATGGATGAAATAAGGCCTCCAACACAACGTCATAACGGTAGCTAAAACAAAATTATCATTAATATAAAGGAGGATAATGATTAGCAAAAAGAAAAAAGAACCAAATTTTTGCATGTAAAATAAATAAATAAAATAATACAGACCTCAGCTCATATTGTCTGGTAATTTAAGTATTAGTGTAGCACTGCAGGACTGTCCTTGTGCTTTTTGATCTTTGTAAATCTAAAACACGATTTCTAAAAGTTCTTTATGATCTCAGTGGTTGCGTTAACTAGGCCACGTTGTGCAGTTCTCAGTAAATGCCAATTGAGTGTCTGAAATTGAAAAGCAGCACACAAAGAGACCGGACTCATCTGTTTGATCTCACATTTGCCAATAGGCTCTGAGGCAGAACATGAATACATATGAGCATCTACATGATCCCTGCAGTCCAGTCACACATGTACTTTCCATGAAAGCCAAATAAATGAGACTTCAAAACAACCTCTTACTTTCAAACTCAATAAGATCCATCGAACGTTTATGTGGATCCATGTCAAAGATGTTTTTCTTTATTAAAATCATATATTTACAGCTTTCTGCTGCTATATCCTGTTATAAAAGAAACATTTCTAAAATATTGACTCATAAAATGTGGTCTTATCTTCTTTTAAGTCACAGTTAATGATGCATAAATAGCTCTACTTTCAATGGCTGCATGCTTATGAACACAGGTCACAGTGCTGGCTGATAAAATTGTATTTGTCTATAACTGTCTGATGAAGGTGTATTTTCAGTGACTAAGATCAATGTTTCTGGACAGAAGTCACAGAGCTGGCTAATAAAATTAGTTTAATCAATAACTGTGACTGATGAAGGTCACATTACATTTTGTAAGTCATCAATTCAGAAAACCTGATGAATGCAAAGGGCTCACTAACCTTTTGTTCCAACTGTATAGTTGCCTCTCTGTCTGTGTCATTATGGCTAATATCCCGGACTCTGAATTCAGACTCACAACACGCTGACAGACAGTTAAGAGGGTTACCAAAAACGACAATTCTGAAAACTGAAAGGGAAGCAGGATCTGTTATTATTGGGATATCAATGATTGCTCGGTAATAATTGTGAAAATGATGAGTGGATACAGTCTTACTTGGAGGGGAGTGTGTCCCGCTCCAGGGGAGGGGTGTATCTTCATGGATGGAGGGAGCTGCAAACGGACTGCAGTTGAATTAATGATTCACACAATTTCTAAAGGACCAATGAACCTGGGTGCCGGTTTCCTGGAGAAGCATTTCAAAGGTATGTCCCTAGAGGACAGCTAACCCTTTTGATCAGGTGAGTAGGATGGTGCCGGTGCTCTGCGGCGGTCTGCCAAGCGATTGTTTTGCTGCGTGGTCTGGAGTAGAGCCGCTGTTGCTGATGAAGTGAGTATGCTGTGGCGCATATTCAGTCCAGGCTAGATGTGAGCTCCAGGAGGCAGGATTTGATGCAGTGACACACTGGAGGGCTGCTTCGAGTTCTTGATTTTGATTTGATTTGATTTTCAATTTGGCCATTAGTTTGAGGATGAAAACCAGAGGTTAGACTAATCTTAGCGCCTAATGCGTTACAGAATGTTTTTCAGACTTGGGAAATAAATTGTGGGCTGCGATCTGAAACAATATTGGAGAGGACACCATGGAGTATAAAGACATACCGAACCATTAGGTGGACTGTCAATGAAGCAGAGGGAAGAGAGTGGGCTGCTTTGGACAACCTGTCTGTTACTGTTAGATTAGTGGTGTTGCCTTCAGAGGGAGGAAGACCAGTTACAAAATCTAGCGCTATATGGGACCAGAGGCGATTTGGAACTGGTAGGTGCTGAAATAGACCGGATAGGGGTTGGGAACTAGACTTGCTGTGGGCACAAACTGAACAGGCCAGGATATATTCTCAGGCATATAAAGATGGGCCACCAGAAGGATCATTTTAGCAAAGAGATGGTGATTGACTCCGGAATGATGGGCAAATTTGGCAGTATGCATCCAATGGAGCACTTGAGATCAGACAGTGGTTGGGGAAAGGGGGGGGGGGGTCACCAGGGTCTGACTCACTAAGCTAAGTCTGCTTTACCAAGTCCAGCACTCTCCATGTAACACCTCCAACAACAAAACAGGTTGAGGGCAGGATGGTGGAAGGAGAGGATGGACTGGACTCAGAGGCGAACTGTCGGGAAAGAGCATCTGATTTAATGTTCCTTGATCCTGGACAGTAAGTCATGGTAAATGAAGACTGACTAAAAACCAAAAGGACGACTTAACCTGGCTTAAATTTAGGCACTTGGCATTCTGTAAATAAGTTTTTGTGGTCTGTCCAGACCACTAATGGCTGTCTGCCCCCCTCTAGCCAGTAATTCCCCTCTTCTAAAGCTAACTTCACTGCCAGTAATTCCCGATAACCAACTTCATAATTTCTTTCAGCCTGGGAAAAGCGGCGGGAGAAAAAGGCACCCGGGTGCAGCTTACCACCCCGGAGTTGGAGGGCTCCACTTCAGCGACAAATTGTGTGGATCAGGTTGAACTGAACAGTTTTTAGAGTCTTGAGAAAGTTTTATCAGCATCTGGAGTCCATGTCAATGATCTAGAAACAGAGGCTGCAACTTGACTGAAGTTCCTGATGAAGTATCTGTAAAAGTGATCAAATCCCAGAAAATGTTGCACCTCTTTACTAGAGGTGGGGCTTTCCCTTTTTCAGAGTCTGTTTTCTCCTGCTCACTTTCAAGGATAAACCCGAGGAAAGTGACTGAGGATGCAGAAACTCACATTTCCCTGCTTTAACCATTAATTTGTTCATTGACCTGACATGTTCCTTATGACCAGGTACACGCAATGTCCTAAAAGGTGCCCTAAAAACCATCTTCCACTCGTCCCCTGCATGAATGCGTACCAGGTGATTTGCATTTCTTAAGTCCAGTTTGGTGAAAAGTGGCTCCTAGCAAAGGCTCGAAAGCAGAGGTCATCAGGGGCAGTGGATATGTATTCCTGACTGTAGTCAGTCCTTGGCCTTAAGGTCTTGTCTTTTTTTTTACTGAACTCAGCAATTTCTTCCCTTTGACTAGGAAAAAAGGAAAAAGGTCTTCAAGGGTACTTTCTGCTTTTATGAGAAACACTTAAGTGGAATTGACACACTGAAGGAAAAGGTTATGATTGTAAATACTGTGGTTCTCCAAACTGCTAAAAGGACAATTTACAAACAGAAGAGGAGCAACAACAAATTGAACTGATGAAACTGACGACTCACAGTGGGAATTATTGCACTGATGGGATGTGTTCTGTGTTATGTAAGTTTGTTGTTTTATAACTTTAGTTTTTATGCTTTTAATTAATATGTTTTCTGTTCTTAAATGGCTATAGATGGTGTTAATTGTGAGCTGGAGGTCTGACACTCCTATGGTGGAATCAAAAGCTCCAATGTGACCACCAATTAGAGTTTTTTTTTTTACATTTTTCTGTCTTACAGAACAGAAAAAAATGCCTTCTTGTTTTTCAACAGAGCCACTCACTCACAACTTTATTTGAAAAAGAAAGAATCTCGACATGGATCCGGGATCCTTCTGTTCTGTGAACATTTTCCCTGCAGTGAATACAAGTATTGTTTTGTTTTATGATGCTGTGCTTTCAAATTAATATCTATTCTAGTTTTCACAGTGAAGGGGTGATAAATTTACCGGTGTTCAGGCGTGTGTTATTTTTTACTCGTGGTTACACGTTATACAGTATCACAGGATATGGAGGGGAAAAAAAAAAGATGAGGATATTCAGTGTTTAGAACTTTGCCTCAGTGGAGCTGGAGCTGAACCAGGAGGACCTCACAGGCTGCTCAGACAGAAGGAAATGTGTTGTGAAAACCCCAGAAGAGCTCTGTACGTCAAATGGTTGGTAAAACTGAGCGGCTCCTGTGCAGGTTTTGGAATAAAAACATGATCAGCTGCATCTGCAGCATTGTCAGATTTCATAGAAACCTATTTTCCAAAATCCAGACCAAAAGCTGAGTTAACACTTTGTTATATTTGTCACAGTAATGATGGTTCATTTTTCAAACACTGTTTTAAAACAGCAGTCACTCCAGTGCACACAATCACAGCACCGCAATTGCGTTTGTTTCCGCTCTTCCTTTCCTGTCCACACAGAATGTGATTCGCCTGTTGTGCATTGCGTTGTGGGTAAAGGTTTGTAGCTTGAGGCCATTCCAGCTTTCGACTGTGTAACCTCCAATAACCATTGGCAGTCACTTCTATTACTTGCCTTAAGGTGGAGAAAAGTTTAACAGTTACTTTGCCCCTACATGTGGTTGAGTTTGATTGGTCTCTAAATCACTGCTAGTCTCTGACTGAGTGGACCGTCCCTTTTAGATGTCTTAGGACATCATGGTGGACCCCCTGCTGACGGCAGCATTGACCTGGCAGACAATTTCATGGTTTGCAACTCTGTGAAAGTTGAATGGCACAGCGTGCTCCTTACCTGTCATGCTGCATTCAAGGTGGGACATCAAGTTATGCTCCTCAACATGAAGGTTTGGGACCCTTTGACACAGAAGGTTATGTTTGCTCTGTTGTGAAATCACAGATTGGTACGTGGTCCCAAAAGTTCAGGAAGGAGTGCACAAATGCTCCCCAAAGAAGTTTAAATAAACGAGCATCACAACAAGCAAACAATTCGTGATCTTCACTCTCATTATTCACTGGTTTCCCTAAACCTTTCAAGTTCACAGTTCAGAACCTCAGGTCAGTTCATTTAATCTCAGATAGCTGAAAGTGATACATGAAGGCAGAACTGGCTGCGTTTTCAGCCTTCAGCGTTCTGAAGTGCAGTTATTGACATAAAAGTGCTAAATAGACACAGTTTGCAGCTGTGATGCAGTCAGATTAGTGGGAGGCTTGGAAACTGTACAGGAACGCGTGATGTTCCAGCTGTGAAATAAAAAGTTTCCCGTCGACATTTATTTCTGAACGCTGACCCAGTAAAAATTCCTTTCTGTCACTGCGTGATGGATTGTTTCTTGAGTTTATGAGCCGTAGGTGTGAAAACATGTGTAACCGCCAGCCACCTCATGTGCAGCCCGTTTCTGGGAAATATGGAAGATTGTGAGGAGGAACACTTACTGTTAATAAAGCAGCCAATTTCCTTTTCTGCTTTCTATGCTCTCATTTGTCTCTTATTTCCTCTGAGTATTTCCTGCCATCTGATTCACTTCAAACCATCTAAAAGATACTAACAGAGCCCTAATGAACTGGATAGTTGAGGCAACATAGACTCCAGCCCAAGGGGACTTGTTATATTCCAACATACTCTCCTTATCTCATTGCAGTATACATCCAGCTGCTGTAGGCGTCATTTCTGTCTGTTCTTGTGCCATAATGATTAATGGCTGCTGCTGCTGTACCATTAAAATGAATTTCACAGAGAAATGATAGGAATAATGTGACAGCAGAGGCAGAAAACTGTAGTTTATCTGAGAAACTGCATGTTTCAGCTTCAGTTAGAGGACAAACCATCACCTTTAAAGGATCCATCTGAAGGAAGCCCACAAATCACTGAAGTTTAATATTGTCCAACACTTATTAAATAAGACACTAATGTAAGGTGCAAGGAGTAAAGGTAGTGAAATTGAAATACCTGGGGTCAACCATCCAAAGCAAACTGACAGTGAAGGGAGAGGTGAAGGAGAGGGTGCAGGCAGGGTGGAGGGGGTGGAGACGAGTGTCATGACTGATTTGTGACAGAAGGATAGCAGCAAGAGCGAAAGGGAAGGTTTAAAAGCTGGAAGTGAGACCTGCTATGTGATTTATGGTTTAGAGACAGCGACACGGACTAAAAAGATGAGAGGTCAAGCCGCAGTTGGCAAAGTAGAAGATTTTTGTTGGGAGTGACCAAGATGGATACGATTAAAAATGAGTATTTCAGAGGGACAGCTCAGGCTGAGAGATCTGAAGACAAAGGGAGACGAGGCTGAGACGGAGGGACGGTAGATATACTGGACAAAGGATGCTGAGTATGGAGCTGCCTGACAGGAGACACACAGAGGAGGTTCATGGATGTAGTGAAGGAGGCCATGCAGAGGGTTGGTTTGACAGAGGGAGCAGGCTGCTGTGGAGTCAGGATGAGATGGGGACTGATGATCTGTTGTGGCAAGCCTGAAAGGGAGCAACCATAAGAAGATGAAGAAGGAGACCAAGTCATTACATGAGGGACAGAAATGGCTGATAATGTGATGTAAACCTAAAAATGATTGGTTTTGGTTAAGGAAGAACAGGGAACAGTAGGGAACGTTTGCTGTTTTGGCACCGCTCACTTCTGAAGGAAATATACTGCCGCTTAGCATTTTCAGTTGTTCTATGTTGCTGGCCTTTTCTTGGGAGTTGGAGTGGGGAGTTGTGCCTCATGTTATGTCTAGGTTACCAGCATAACAAGGAGCACTGACTGTGTTGTAGATTTTCTTGAGTTGCATCATGTGAGCAGCATTAAATCTCAAATGCTGTTTGTAGATTTGTAAACAGCTGTAGCCAATCAGAAGTGACGGCCCCACCAGAGATTCATGCTTTGCTCACCCAGAAATAGAAAAGCAGCTTCATCGCACACAGACTGCGGGCAGCAAACGCACTGCACTGATTTTTACTGTTCTTTCCTTTGACAGTAGTGATGCAGTTCCTGTTTGGGGAGCGTTACAGTTACAAGTTTCCTTTAAATCAGTTACATGCAGCCAATCATAAACTTGTCGTACTGTTCTGAACCTATGGGACACAAGTGTCAGAAAGCTGAGCAAGGTGCATGTTAGAAACAGTATCACTGGACATTTTCCTGTGGTTTCCAGTGCATCCAGAGGTAGACTGTGTGCAGAAACAATGTGTCATAGCGTAGTAACCGAATGCCAGGGAATCGCTGCAGGAGGATTAACTTCCAGGCAGTGGCACGCTTCAGTTTTCAAGGTGGGATCGGAAAGAAAAGCCTGTTAAATTCTGCGACCATCTGACTCAAGTCCCATCACTCTGCCTCTGACATCCACTCACAGACTTTTCCTTGCCGCTGCGGTCTGAAGGAACGCGCTATTTGACAAGCCAGATTTAAAATCGGTGACTTCACCGGTTTCTCTCAGTCAGACAGTAAATCACCGGCTTCTGACTCAGTGGATTTGTAACAGAGAAAGGACGCGTCGCACTCAAACAGCATTTGTAGGAGTTAATCATATTCTGTCCTTCCTTATTTATTCCTTTATATGATGACTTTCTCAATTTTCCAGTCTCTGTGTTCTTTACTCATCAAAGATGTACAACACGATATTCATATTCCTGGTTGTTTAGTATATCTTGTACAGTTTGCCTGTTTTTAAATAAAGTGGAGAGTAAACAACACAAATGATTTCAGGCCTCCAAATTAGAGACAAATAGTTTTTCTGAAGGGTTTACGGTTATGAGATGGGGCTGTAATATTATCCAGACTTCTAAATTGAGGTGATGGGCCATGTTTGTCATGCTTTTGTCTTTCTTTCCTCTTTATTTGATGCCTTCATTCTTTCTTCCTGTCCTCTTCCCCTTTAGATAAGATCAGATTTAAGACCAGATATTCCTGTATTTGGGAATATCTGATCTTGGGGCAACATGCAGGATAAACAGATTATTGGAAAGTACACACTGCATCATCAACAAGTGGCAAAGTGACGATGGTTAAAAGGTGATGACAGAAGACGCAGAAAAACGATTCTGTGTGAGTTCTTACTTTAGGTTCCAACAGTATGAAGCCTATATATGTGTATATAATGATGCTGTAATATAATAACAATAATTAAAGTGATAGTGAAAAAACAGCAGCACTGGTGTAATAACAGCAGCAGCAGTTCTGATAATAATAATAAAATTCATAACAGTTAAGATAATATTAACAGTGGTGACAATGAACAGCTTAGCTCCTCTGTTTCTTTCCTCTCTGTGTGCCTTTCCACTTTCTCGATAACGTGTTTTTCCTTTTTTGTGATTTTTGTTCTTTCCTTTCTGCTTTCCTGCCTTTCGTTATACCCCCCCCCCAAAACTGGCAGCTGACTTTGATTTATTTTCAAAGGTTAATCTCTCAGTAAGTCTGTTTTGAAAGGTTTTGTATAAATAAACTCTGTAATTATTGACATGATCTAAGGTCAAATCTCCCAGTGGATGATTCATTAAAGCCTTCCAGGGCAAATATTGGTTGTAGTTCTGCACACATGCATTGATAATCCAGTTATATTCTGGCAAAAAGTGAGAATGTGCTCCATTGATTGTAGTGCTTATATCAAACAAGTATATTCTAGTTTTCCAAGTTAATTACTTTTGCACCTTCACTGAGACCAAAAACTGCACCAGATTGATGTGTTTTCTTAGTCAAGAAGCATCTAAACTTCCTCAGAAAAATCATAAATTAACAGTTCCTTGGCCGCATCTAAGAACCAAACCTCTTGTGGATGGAGCTGCAGGGAAGCAGGAATGTCACGCTGCAAAAATGGGACATCACATGGCATCATCTGTACGCCACAACACTTTCAATGAGAATTCTGACCTTTCCTGACCTTTTGCTGTACCCTATTTGTATTCAGCTGGATTCCGTCCGGAAGGAGAACAAAACGGCTCCAGATGGTAGATTTCAGCTGGAGAGCAGGTGAAGGCTGCGGATGAGGAAGCCAGCCAAACAGAGTGCATGTTCAACATCTGAAGCATGATGTCTGCATTCTCCTGTAGCCTACCCCGCAGGTTTTTATATAACCTGGAGCTGTATACTGTTGATTTTAGATGGTTTGGGTTCTTAAAAAGCATGGTAATAGAAACTTACAAGGGACCTGAATAATAACATGACCCTTAAACTGACCTTTAAATATGCTGCTAGTCACTTACTAGCATATAAAAACCCTATTTTACTCACTATATTTATTTAAGAGAACTTATAAACACTGTTCTATGATGTTAAGTGTCATGTTGCTCAAGTTTGCTTACAGCTTGTGTAGCTTGTGCTTGCATCAGCCAGAACAGTGATGAAACATACACTATCATGGATTCACTATACATCAGGTATCTTGTACCAACTGGGAGATCAGTATCAGTCTAAGGTGCCTTGGAGGTGACCAATGCAAGTAAAAGCTAGCTAGTTATCTATCTTGATGTAGAATGTAGAAAAGATACATTAGTTATACAGTTTTGCTTTGAGCCAATACAATATTTACTGATTATTAGACATAGGTTTTCTAGCATGGATCAGAATAATTGGTGAAGTAATTTAGACAGCTACCCATTTGGGATACTATCCAACCCCTAATTATTTTGCTAGCAATAATATTAGCAAGACAAGACATAGCTAGTGAGGTGACAGGAGAGCTTAAAAAGCAGGTAAGCAGGTTGCATATATGTTAAAAGGTTACTGTAAGGGCCAGGGTTTAGGTCCACTGTGAGTTATTTCTTGCATGTTGCTTTCTCCCGGCTTTCCTATCCTGTCAAAAAAATTTTTTTAAAAATTATATATATATATATATATATATATATATATATATATATATATATATATATATATATATATATATATATATATATATATATATATATATATGAAAATATGTATGAAATCATTTACAATCTAATAATGGACAGATAAGTTACTGGTCATTCCCAGGAGTTTGGATGAATTAACTGAACTTATCCACTAAGAGTAGCTTTCAGTTTATCTGTGTTAGCAGCCATGCTAACATTATCCAGAAGATCATGGCAGGATTTGATCCAAAAAATAAAACAATCCTTCCATAATTAATTAAAACCAAATAAATCCTAGTTGTTCTTTGAAGACCAAATTGTCCAGATGGGCAGTGGGAGTTTGTGTTGGAGTCTGGTCATTTTTTGGCTTCAGGAGAGAGTGTAAGTGTCACATAGTTGGGATTTTCAAGGAAAATTGATCCTGGGTCATTCAAATATAAGTCCTTCCAAAGCTGTCAAGAGGTAATAGAGGGAGTCAATGAAGGTCTTATGTTAGAAATTCATTCAGGCTTTGGGAATAAAAAAGCTTTTACCAAATACACAATTAAATAATTTGCAGTTAATAATGCTATGATGTTAAAATGTCACAAGTCATTTAAAACGCTTACATTTATCCAAGAGCAAAAGGGCATCCTCCTCACTTTCAAACTACATCCTCACCTCTACAGCACATTTTGGTCCTCACAAAGATGTACATTCACCACAACACACACACACACATCCATAGAGCAGGCTGACCTTTGTGCTGGTCAGTCTGCCCCCTCAGCTCTCGTGTCGTTGCCAATTACAGCTGCTTCCTACTCGTCTGACAGGAGCTGAGCAGCCAATCACACCCAATCATTGTCATTCAGGAACAGAGCGACAGCAACTGTTTCCATGGCAGCCAAACGCTACATCACGACAAAGTAGACCCCATCGAATGCATCTGCAAAGACACTGTAGCATGCACACTCACAGTATTTGTTTTTTCCATGAACAGCCTATTGTGCTGTCAGGTGGTTTTATTTGCTTTCGCTAATGTGCGCGCACACAAACACACAACACACACAAACACACATGAGCTGCTTCTCTGCTTGTTTGATTGACAGCTTCCTCTCCAACTCTGAGCACTCTCCATCTGTGAAAACAGCAGGAGAGAATAAAAAGGGATTCATTATGTTGAGCCTTAATGCTATGAAATGTTATTGCCTTCACATCCACTGCACCCTTGATGGAGCTACAACCAAAGCCCCGTGATACCTGAAACATATGGTATTTCAGCCTTTGCATCCTCTCCAGAGTAAACAACCAATCGCATAGCAATGGGGTCAATGTCTTCCACCAATGCTGCTCTTTCCCTGGCTAAATCTGTGACAACAGGAAGACAAGAAAACAGGTACCTGCAAAATTACAATGTGAATCCATCATTTAGCTGTGGTAACATCAATGCCATGAAGAAATGTTAAACATAAACCATAATCAGTAAAAGAAAAAATAGGACTTAACCATAAACTATACAGGAAGACAGACACAATGTCACCACCTGGTCCCCCCCACATAAAAGTGAGGCCAAAACGTATTCCTAGAAGTTCTTCACACTGAGTAAATCCCATTTTGACTTACCACGGTACAGTAGTCAAAAGTGAAGAACACATATGAGGACAGCATGAGGTGTGCAGTAGGAGTGACAGATGGGTTCAAGCTGCAGTGGGATTACATCAGGGATTGACTCTGAGCCCCTTTTTGTTTACAGTGGTGATGGGCAGGCTGACAGATGATGTCAAGCAGGACTATGATGTTTGCAGATGACATTATGATCTGTAGTGAGAGTAGGGAACAGGTGGAAAAGAGTCTGGAGAGGTGGAGGTATGCTCAGGAGAGAAGAGAAATACATGTGTGTGAATGACAGGGAGAGTGGAAAGGTAGAAGGAGTAGAGATAATGAAGGTGGATAAGTTTAAATACTTGGGGTCAACCATCCAATGCAACGGACAGTGCACAAGAGAGGCAAAGAAGAGCGTGCAGGCAGAGTGGAATGGATGGGGATGAGAAATGTGTGATTTGTGACAGAAGGACAGCAGCAACAGTGAAAGGGAAGGTTTACAAGATGGTAGTGAGCCCTGCTATGATGTATGGTTTGGACATTGTGGCAGTGACAAAAAGATAGGAGGCCAAGCTGGAGGTGGCAGAGCTGAAGATGTTGAGATTTTTGTTGGAAGTGACCAGGATGGATAAGATTAGTAATGAGTATATCAGAGAGACAGTTCAGATTGAGCACTTTGGAGACAACATTAGAGGCAATTCTGAAATGATTTGGTAGATGGTAGAAGTTGAACACAGGAAGTCTTATTTTGAAGTCTCAAAATGAGCATTTTCACTGTTCCTATCTTGGTTTCAAAGATGTGATGAGGAGGGGCGAATCTGTCTATGAAACCAGTCAGCTAATAACTTGTCAGTCACAAATTGTTAGCCATAAGCATACAGTAGACAATCCTCCATTTTGAAACATAGTAAAAAGACATAAAATAGACTTGATGCATCCTATGGAGGAATTCCAGTGTATGAGTGCTGAAGGCAGTGCTTGAGAGCATCTCCTCATTAATGTCTACAAGTGAATGTCATGGCTCTACCAGGAGGCAGGTTTTGTTCATTCAGAATAAAACCACAGAATAGATCATCTGTACGCCAACTTTTTACCTCACATGACTGGCAGCTAATGATCAATCTGGGCAAGCAACCTAAGTTTCTGGCACACATCATGGTTACAAAATTGTGACCAGATATTGTTATTCTGTCGTACACCTCAAAACAACTTGCTCTGGTTGAATTGACTATGCCCTGGGAAAATCACATGAAGGAGGCTTTTGAAAGGAAGCTGGCCAAGTAGCAGGGACTGGAGGATTGCCAGAATCAGGGTTGGTGAACGCCATACCACCCTGTTGAGATAGGCCGCAGAGGCTTCATTGGCCAATCATTCTGCAGAGTCCTTACACTGCTAGGTGTGAAGTACAGCCATCAGGACTGCAACAGAAGCAGCAGAGAGTTTTCAGGTGGCTGTGGATTACAGTGCCTTGCGAAAGTATTCGGCCCCCTTGAACTTTTCAACCTTTTGCCACATTTCAGGCTTCAAACATAAAGATATAAAATTTTTATTTTTTGTGAAGAATCAACAACAAGTGGGACACAATCGTGAAGTCGAATGAAATTTATTGGATGTATCAAACCTTTTTAACAAACAAAAAACTGAAAAGTGGGGCGTGCAATATTATTCAGCCCCCTTGCGTTAATACTTTGTAGCGCCACCTTTTGCTGCAATTACAGCTACAAGTCTCTTGGGGTATGTCTATCAATTTTGCACATAGAGAGACTGAAATTTTTGCCCATTCTTCCTTGCAAAACAGCTCGAGCTCAGTGAGGTTGGATGGAGAGCGTTTGTGAACAGCAGTTTTCAGCTCTTTCCACAGATTCTCCTTTGGATTCAGGTCTGGACTTTGACTTGGCCATTCCAACACCTGGATACGTTTATTTGTGAACCATTCCATTGTAGATTTGGCTTTATGTTTTGGATCATTGTCTTGTTGGAAGATAAATCTCCGTCCCAGTCTCAGGTCTCTTGCAGACTCCAACAGGTTTTCTTCCAGAATGGTCCTGTATTTGGCCCCATCCATCTTCCCATCAATTTTGACCATCTTCCCTGTCCCTGCTGACGAAAAGCAGGCCCAAACCATGATGTTGCCACCACCATGTTTGACAGTGGGGATGGTGTGTTCAGGGTGATGAGCTGTGTTGCTTTTATGCCAAACATATCTTTTTGCATTGTGGCCAAACAGTTCGATTTTGGTTTCATCTGACCAGAGCACCTTCTTCCACATGTTTGGTGTCTCTCCCAGGTGGCTTGTGGCAAACTTTAAACGAGACTTTTCATGGATATCTTTGAGAAATGGCTTTCTTCTTGCCACTCTTCCATGAAGGCCAGATTTGTGCAGTGTACGACTGATTGTTGTCCTATGGACAGACTCTCCCACCTCAGCTGTAGATCTCTGCAGTTCATCCAGAGTGATCATGGGCCTCTTGGCTCCATCTCTGATCAGTCTTCTCCTTGTTTGAGATGAAAGTTTAGAGGGACGGCCGGGTCTTGGTAGATTTGGAGTGGTCTGATACTCCTTCCATTTCAATATGATTGCTTGCACAGTGCTCCTTGAGATGTTTAAAGCTTGGGAAATCTTTTTGTATCCAAATCCGGCTTTAAACTTCTCCACAACAGTATCTCGGACCTGCCTGGTGTGTTCCTTGGTCTTCATGATGCTCTCTGCACTTGGAACAGAACCCTGAGACTATCACAGAGCAGGTGCATTTATACGGAGACTTGATTACACACAGGTGGATTCTATTTATCATCATCAGTCATTTGGGAAAACATTGGATCATTCAGAGATCCTCACTGAACTTCTGGAGTCAGTTTGCTGCACTGAAAGTAAAGGGGCCGAATAATATTGCACGCCCCACTTTTCAGTTTTTTATTTGTTAAAAAAGTTTGACACATCCAATAAATTTCATTCCACTTCACGATTGTGTCCCACTTGTTGTTGATTCTTCACAAAAAATTCAAATGTTATATCTTTATGTTTGAAGCCTGAAATGTGGCAAAAAGTTGAAAAGTTCAAGGGGGCTGAATACTTTTGCAAGGCACTGTATGAAGGGTGAACTGGCTTAACGGTCCTGGGACTCAAGTCAGGACTTGACAAGCTTGGCTAGGTCACCTAGGTGAGGGTGTATGATATCATGAGATGCAAAACACTCAATGAACCTAGGAAACATCACTGATGATGTATTCCTGCATGTCTGTATATTAAATACGCAATATTGCCAAAAGTATTCACACATCAAAATAATTGAATTCAGGTATTCCAGTCACTTTCATGGCCACAGCTGTATAAACCAAGCACCTAGGCATGCAGACTGCTTCTACAAACATTAGTGAAAGAATGGGTCGCTCTCAGGAACTCATGGTACTGTGAGAGGATATTACCTGTGCAACAAGTCCAGTTGTGAAATTTCCTCGCTGATAATATTCCACAGTCAACTGTTAGTGATATTATAATAAAGTGGAAAGGACGGGCAATGACAGTACCTCAGCAATGAAGTGGTAGGCCACGTAAAATGACAGAGTGGGGTCAGTGGATGCTGAGGTGCAAAGTGGTCAGCACAAAGGTCACCAACTTTTTGCAGAGTCGATCGCTACAGACCTCCAAACTTCATGTGGCCATCAGTTTAGCTCAAGAACAGTGTGTAGAGAGCTTTATGGAATGGGTTTCCATGGCTGAGCAGTTGCATGCAAGCCTTACATCTCCAAGCACAATGCGAAGCGTCGGATGCAGTGGTGTAAAACACGCCGCCACTGAACTCCAGAGCAGTGAAGATGTGCCCTCACGCTTCTGTCTGGCAATCTGATGGATGAGTCTGGGTTTGGTGGTTGCCAGGAGAACAGTACTTGTCTGACTGCATTGTGTCAAGTGTAAAGTTTTGTGGAGGGGGGATTATGGTATGAGGTTATTTTTCAGGAGTCGGCCCCTTAATTCCGGTGAATGGAACTCTTAATGCTTCAGCATACCAAGACATTTTGGACAATTTTATGCTCCCAACTTTGTGGGAACAGTTTGGGGATGGCCCCTTCCTGTTCCAACATGACTGCACACCAGTGCACAAAGCAGGTCCATAAAAACATGGATAAGCCAGTTTGGTGTGGAAGAACTTGACTGGCTTGCACAGAATCCTGACCTCAACCTGATAGAATACCTTTGAATGAGTATGGATGAATGTGAGCCAGGCCTTCTTGTCCAACATCAGTATCTGACCTCACAAATATGCTTCTGGATGAATGGTCAAAAATTTCTATAAACACTCCTAAACCTGTGGAAAGACTTCCCAGAAGAGTTGAAGCTGCAAAGGGTGGGCCCGCATCATATTAAGCCCTATGAATTAGGAATGGGATGTTACACAAGTTGGTATGTGTGTGAAGGCAGAAGACTGAATATTTTTGGCACTGTAGTGTATCTGTCATCATCTATTATTCACTATGAGCCCAAACGAGAGTCTAAGCCCATAAACGTATCAATAAAGTATTTCCACAGGTGATGGCAAAAAGCCATTTTCCCATAGACTTCTATAGGGCCTGAAGTCTCTTTGCAACCAAAGTTATTGCCACCTGGTGGCCTTCAGAGAGAATGCGGGTTCAAGCCATTACCACACTGGCTTAATTTTCCCAACCTGGCAGCTACTTCCATGTTTTGTACAGTATGTGATCAGCTATAAGCCCACATGCCCCACCCACACACTGTTCAAACCTTTGATTTCTAGCAAATAAAAAGAAAGTTGACTTAAAGGGAAATTTAACAAAAAAACGGCAACATTCTTCTGTGCAGTTCTCCAACAGAGGTCAACAGGTGAATCTGCAAGTTCTTTATTCAAAGCCATTGTCAATCATGCCAACATACTTGGACAAATATCAGCTTAAGAAGAAATATGTATATGACAGAAACCATATTTGGGAAAATTAATTTTTTATAACAATGCACTTTTTAGTTTGGTTCTAATAGGAAAGGGGCAGAGTTACTATCGTATACTATATCAGATTTATATACAATCTATCATTCAAATCTAGCCAGCGATTATTCTTCCACTTTTTTATGCTCGTCTATAAAACATGAAAAACTGCAGAGAGAAAACATGTAGTGAAGCCACAGTCAGAGAAAGGGTTTATGGAGTTGTTTGAACTTTAAGTCAGTTGGTGTTGGGTTTGAGGTTTTATGCAAACATATGTTTTCTCTTTTTGTTTTTTCCAAGCCGAGGAAGCGCTCAGGACTGAGAAAGTGTTTGCTGTTTGCAGTGTGCGTGCCAGTCTGCTTTGAAAAGTCTGCACTGAGAGTCTGTGCGTGTTTGCTGTGTGATGAATATACAGAAACACTGAAGCTGCAGTCTGAAACTTTAAGGTCCTATAAGGGACAGGAATGCATTTCACTCTGACAGACATGTATTTCACATCCAGATCATCCACACAGAGCTCCTTTCAGCTGTCAGACTCACAGTCTCACATGTCACAGACTGAATATTAACAGCATCGATATCCTGCAGCTGGGAAAACTGGAGGGTCTCTATGGGATACAGAGTTTGTAGTCGGAGGAAGAGCAGGCATATTTTCTAATTTAATACTTTTTTTAACTATTGTATGTTTACTTTTACAACTTGAGCAATAGTGTGATGCAAAATGTGTCCCAAGACTAGTCACCATGGTAACAAATAATTTGGGATCAGTGGCTTTTCAGTTCCCTGAATTATTTTATTGAATAGCAGTACAAACCATGCATTTCTCTTTTATCACAACATTTTAAAAATCATGAGATAAATGCTCAAAACCTTACGCAGTACATGGAGTGTCTCTTTGTTTCCACATCCTTTGATTTGTTCACTGTGCTTAAGTAAGCTTCATTAACGCGGTGTTCTTTATTTTAACTCACTGCCAGTTTTAATTCCCTTCTTAACCCAGCTGAACATCACTACTTGTTGATTTGCATTAAACCAAGGACTCCTAAAGCTTTAGTGAATGAGTACCAGTTCAGGGAGGCTACATACACTTGAGGGACACACAGGAAGACTGCATCTTTTTGTCAGTGTTTATAATTTGTCTGTGTCTGTGTGTTGGTATTTTGTGTTTTAAACAATAGTGAGGAGGCTGTTACGGTTCTTCAAACCAGCTGTATGTTTGCCGGTGTTAAGAGAAATGGTCCCTTGGTCACCTCCTGTTCTGGTATTTCATGAGACGAACTGTGGATTCATGAAATGTGGAGTAGAAAAAGAAAAGATACTCAAAGAATCCTGTGCAAAAATCTACAGGAGAGTCAAGTCACATAGGGAAAAGTATGTATTCCCCGCCTTCTTGGAGAGCGGTTGCTGGGTGAAATCAGTCGTGAAGATGGGTGCTGCACCCAGAAGCCTGAGATGGTTTGGACATCTGCGCAGGAGAGATTGTTGATATATGGGACAAAGGATGCTAAAGATGGAGCAGCCTCATCAGAAATGGTCTCAGTGGAAGGGTGTCTGTCAAGGCTGAGGTATACCAGATTACACAAGAACTGGACTGAAAATCAGTGGCAACAGGTCTGATGGAGTGATGACTCTACATTAGAAATTTTTGGTTCACATGCTCGTCGGTACGATTGGAGGAGTTCAGGAGAGAGGCACAACAGGGAGTGTATACAGCCATCTGGAAAACATGGTGGAGGCCCTCTCGTGGTTTGGGGCTGCATTTCAGCCAGTGGTGTTGGGAATCTTGTCAAAATTGATGGAATTATGAACACAGAAAAGTGCAATACCATCTGCAAAGCATCTGATTGGCAATAGCTCCATTTTTCAACATAACAATGATCCCAAACATGTACTGTACCTGGATAGAAAAATATACAGTCATGGATTGGCCTCCAAAGAGCCTGAACCTCAACATTACTGAAGCAGTGTGGGATCATCTTAAAAGAAGACAGAACAAAAGGCGGCCACCATCCAAAGAAGAGCTTTGAATGTCCTTCAAGAAACCTGGAGAACTATTCCTGAAGACTACTTAAAGAAATGACAAGAAAGCTTCAGAGAGCTCAGGTTGTGCTGAAGAATAGAGATGATCATACCAAATATTGACTTTCAAGGTCATACATGATGTATAAATATATAGGGCGCATAGATATTGTGGGTGGCATACATACTCATTCTGTAAGTACTGTATGCATAACATTCATTAACCTTGCACATTATGCAGGGTGCTGTACATAGAGTTGGAGGTGTATGTAAATGTGCGGTGCTTCCTAAATATATTGGGCACCATCCATAAATATTTTAGGAGGGAATCCATAAATATCTGATGCTCTGTAAATAAATCTTCGGGTTGCTGAACATAAATACTCGGGTGCAGTGTCTAAGTATTACATAAAGAACTGGGGTAAGGTAAATAAAGTATTTTCGGCTACTGGGATGCATTTGTGTAATATCTTACAGTGATAATTAAGATTCCTCTTAATGTTGATACTCTTCTCCAAAAGCTAGCCATACATGAGATATGCTTTATTTATGCCAAATTACCATGTTACAGCAGTCAAAATCCAAAATCCAACCTAGCTCAACAAAATAAATACAATATGAAAAAACATAAAAAATATAAAAAGGTCAGAAAGGTTACAAAACAAAAGAAGGAGCTCAATTAAATGAAAAATAATACAGAGGGTGGTCTGGATCCAGTTATTATTCACCATAACTAAAGTTGTTTGAATGACCTCTTGTCAGTCAGTTGACGGGGGAATCTGAACAGCAGTGGTAATAGAAAGACAATTCCCTATGGACGCATTCCCACAGCTGGCAGCTCCACATTCAGGCCAAAGAAGCATTACTTTCCAGTCACGTGTCTGGGATTACACAACTTTTTAATCAATGCCTGCACATTTCCTCTGTCTTCTGTCCTGGCCACACTCTGGTCCAGTAACATCTTCATGAAACACATCATACCACACTCACTGTGTTCCCCCTGTGTCTTAGTCAGTTCCCTGAGCTCATCCACAATATTGTCCAAAAAACCCTTTTATTTCCTTATGATAATAGCTGGAATAGTTCCACGTATGAATCCCTATTGTCTCTTCTGTAGCTCCTCTGCAGGAAAACTGGCAACAGCTGGTGCAATTCTCCAAGTAGACTGGGAAAACTTTACAACATCTGCAAGGAAAAAAAAATAGCCATTCTACCTCCATGGGTTGATACAGTCATTCAAATAAAAAGAAAATCAAAGACCAACAGTGGGAGGTGCAGTAACAGACTGCCCCTCACTTTGGGGTGAGATCCAGCTGCTGCCACCATTCTGATCTGGTCCTCAAGAATATAAGTCCGATTATGCACATAAATTATAAAGACGAGTCACTTCTGCCCATATCAAAGTTCATTATGCTTTCACACCATTTGATAGAAAATGCTGATAGGCTGCAGCACTGATATCAATGATTTTACTTTTGACATAGTGGGTACAGAGCATTCTGCTGGTGGTGCTAATGAGCATATTTTCATTCCAGCTGCAGTGATCCAGCTGCCATGTGTCTACAGCAGACGGTTCCTGCACTGTTCTGATGGTGATTGAGAGGATGAGGCGATGAACAGGAGCAAAGCAGAGCCGAGAATATAGGAGGACACAATGAATACGAGTTGCTTGAACTAGAACCCGGCATTCACGCAAACATGCTTGATTAGACCAGAAAAACAATCCCACTGTGGACCCCCGACACCATGTGCAATCATGGGAATTAAAAGGTGTCATGTATCGGCTGTGTGGCAGGCAGGAAAGAGGACCCCAACGCAGGATACGCCAGACGTAGGTAAGATAAATCACAGCTTTATTGGCTGGCAGAGGAAACACAAAAGGCAGAACTGGACAGAATCAGAGGCACAAAATGCTGAACCAAAAACCTCTAGAAAACAGGGAAAACTGATAGGGGCACACAGCATGGGAAGCATAGACAACAACAGGCAGAGAAATCACAGGACTTAAATACACAGGAGGGCTAATGAGGTCGGTGGAAACAGGTGGTAACACAGGTGATGCTAATAACACTGGGGAAGCACAAGGGGAAGCAAAACTAAACACAAAGCATGGGGAACACAGGACTGTCAAAATAAAGCAGGAAGTGACCAGACCAGGAACACGCAGACTTGACACGGGGAAACACCAGGGACCAGAAATAAACAGGAATACAACAGAGAACACAAAACACTGGGCCACCGGGCCAGGACCATGACAAAAGGTTTACCTTCTGTTTAATCTAAAACAAACAAGCAAGCACAAACTGTGTTTAAAAAAAAAAACAAATAGTGATTTTATGAGGGGTCATGTGGTGGAATAGTTCTTTACTGCGTGTTTGCCCATCTCACAATGATTACAGTAATCTATGAAGTCACTGCTCTCAGCAAGGAAACAGTGCAACAGCAATGTGTTTGTCTGACTCGCTCTACTTTCTGATGTCCTTACTCTCTGTGGCTCTCATCAACAAGCCTGAAGACATAGATTAAAAAAAAAAAAAAGTGAAAATGTGTGTGATGCCATTTAGTTTTGTGCACTTCACTTACAAATTGCTTTCCTTAATATATCCAATGAAACATTTTGTATAATCAACCCCCTGTTGACATGCACGACTTTTCAAAAGCATCTGCGATAAAGAGGGAGGATGGAAATGGGAATCACAAACTGTGATTGTGCCGCATCAGGAAAAGACCAAAAAACAGTCACCAGCCACTTCATCAAGCACACCTGTTCAACTGCTTGTTAACTCAAATATCTAATCAGCCAATCATACAGCACAAACTCCATGCATTCAGGCATGTAGGCATGGTCAAGAAGACCTTCTGAAGTTCAAACTGAGCATTAAAATGGGGAGGGAAGATGATTTAACTTTCACTTTGAACATGGTATGGCTGCTGAAAAATAAGACCAACCAGACAGGCTGGTCCAGGTATTTTAGAAACTACTGATCTACCTGGCTTTTCCTGCATAACCACCTCAAAGATTTACAGAGAATGGTCAGAAAATCCAGTCAGTAACAGTTCTTTGGGTAGAATGCTTTGTTGATGTCAGAGGCCAAAGGAGAATGGCCAGACTGCATCAACAGTAACTCAAATAAGAACTTGTGAAAGTCCAGGTACGCATAAGAGCATCTCTGAATACACAGAACATTGAACCTTGAAGCAGATGGGCTATGACAGCAGAAAACCACACAGAGTGACACTCCCGTCAGTTAAGAACAAGAAACTGGGAGTAAAATTTGTACGGGCTCACCAAAATTGTAAAGCAGAAGATTGAAATAATGTTGCCTGGTTGGATCAGTCTCAGTTTCTGCTGCAACATTTGGATGGCAGGGGTCACAATTTGTTGTGAACATTAAAGCATGGATGCATCCTGCCTGGCATTAATGGTCCAGGGTGTTTGTGTAATGGTGTGGGTGATATTTTCTTGGCACACTTTGAGGCCCTTAGTATCCATTTAGCGTCATTGAAATGCCGCAGCCTGAGTATTATTTCTGACCATCTCTTTATGTGCCATGTCACAAAGCTCAGATCATCTCAAACTGGTTCTTACCTAAATCAGATATGATGTCATCATGCTGCCTAGCATCCACCTAGCAAGAGTTAAAATGTTCACTTTCTAGCATTGATGCACTTGTGAGATCTTATAAAAGCATCATGTCATTTTTAATTTCGTAAAAATAGAATCTCATTCACAAAACACAAAAGTTGAACTATGTGTGAGGCATTATGACACCATCATGCTGCCTGTCATCCACCTAGCAACCTGTGCACCTCCAACATTAGATGAACGCATGCTACTGTTTTAATTTTTTGACAATATTATCTCAAGTGTATCCACAAATGTTGAATTAAACATGCCTGGAAACCACCTGGTAGGCTAAAATGACCCATTATAGAAAGATCTACCAAATTTTTTACTTTCCTCAATCTGATTAAATCAGATTTCCAACAACATGAACAGACCAAACAGTACTGTAGCATTGGTACAGTATGTACTAGTTTATGTACAGGAAAACACACAAATCAGACTCCAGGTAAATGATTTAACATGATACACTATAATGTCACGAGGAATTCTGTATTGCTGATAAATATTCTCAGTGTTAATTGTTAAATGTCATTCATTTGTTCTCTTTTGTGTTTGCCTGACGTGAGTGTAACAACTTGATAATTCTGTCTGATATCAGGCTACTTTTGGTTTGAATGTGTCACCTGTTCACATGATAAATTCACTTACTTTACTAAATAAACCTCTGAACCTTTATAGCTCAGTTATTTTTCAGTAATTTTTTTTTTTGTTGCCATTTTTTTAACCATTTTGCTTCAAAAAAGTGTGACAGATGTCTGCATTTTGGGATACTTTTTAAGAATCCTGTTTATCTCAGCTAGGTTACCTGAAACCAAGACGGTGCCTCAGCATTACCTTGAAATTAGTTTTTTCTAAAGCTCAAAGCTTCAAAGTTTTTGAGAAACAATGTCCTGATATCAGACCTCAACCTACTTTTCCTTTCTTTTTCATTTTGGTGGAAAAGACAGTTGAAGATAAAATGTCCGCTCCTACATTAGTCTTCTAAGCAATTTCTCTGTTTCTTTCATGTTTTTATTGGGGTACAATGTGTGTGGTACAAACAGTGGGAGTCCCCGCCTCCCGAAAATCAACACTTATTTTTTTAAATATTTGCCATAGTTCGGAATGCAGCCACAAGTGGGAGAGATGCTATTCTGTCCAGAAAACAGATGATTTCTGGACTAGCAGAAAATCTGCAGCAGTGCTCCTCGTGTTACATAATCGCTTTTAAATAGTGTGCACGGGTTTGTTTGTGTGATGTCCCAGAAATGTGACAGGCAATGAAGAAGACAGCCCCGAGGCTCGCAGGACCTCTTGAAAGAACTTGAAGGAATCTGGGTGGCAGAGATGCATCGCTCGCTCTTATCTCAGTCTGCAGAGAAACCCTGCAGCGTTTCATGCTTTGAATTTCCACCTCTGCAACAGTCCTACACCACCAACACCTGAGATATCTGCGGATGTGTTTTATGTTTTTTTCCACTGGTTGTGGGTTTGTGTTGACAGACATGAATAAAACACGCAGAACACCAACTGGACAGCTTTCAATTTTTAAATGAGGGCTCTTTTCCTGATAAGCTCGGTGCATTAATGCTGTTTGATCTCAAACTTGCTTCGATCTTATTTTCATGTTCATCAAAATTACACTGAGAGCTCCATTTGAACAGGGTTTATTTCTATATGGGATTTGGTCTAACTGTACAATTCCCTGCCATAATTTTCATCAAACCAGCTTATACAGCTGTAATTTTTAATCCAGTCTGAAGCCATGACCTTTCATTTGAAATCGAGCCTGATTTAGTCAAATTCAGCAGTGTGAAATTCAGCATTTGAGTAAAAAAATAGAGGAAGCTGCACATTGTAAGCTCATTAATTTAGTTCTATTTCTGGTAGAATTGGTACCTGCTTTAAAGTAAGATGAATCAGATATTCGCCAGATTACTGTGATAGTGAAAACAAGCAAAAAATATTCTTGGGCTATTTTTGCATGATTTTTAAGGTTGCATGAACTCTGCAGTAAGTCCGACATTTTGGATGGTGAAAGAAATGTCAGATATTTACTTTGGTCCTCAAGCAACTGAAAGTTTTAAAGACAACATTAATTTACTTGTGATCCATACATTCAGTTATCTTGGTGCTTCTTAGGCTCTGTTATTAAAGACAACAGCTGCTTCTGTCTATGACCTATTCAATGGATTCTTTGAGGTAACGTAGAGATTAGTGCTGCTTTTGACATTTAGTTACCATGCTTATATTTTGGCATGTAAAAACATGACCTACAAGTGTCTCCTAGCACACACCTTGGCCCATCCATCCATCCATACATTAATTCATCCAGAATGCTTAGTTCATTTCATGGTTGCAGTAGTAACAGGGTGCAGCAGAGACCCCCAGGCCTCCCTCGCTCCAGCAGCTTCCTCCAGCTTCTCTTTGGTGTTGTGCCTGGTAGACCTCTCTGCTGGTGCTGCCTGAGACATTCTTATCAGGTTCCCAAACCAGCTCAAGGATCAACTCTAAGCTTCTCTGGAATTTCATAATTTCTAATGAGAGGAAGTTCTGGCCATCCTGCCAAGAACTATTTAATTTAAACCCACTTGTATCTGTGATCATGGTCATAACCACTGATACTGTAACTACAGCCTGTTCTGCAATTACTATCTCTCACAGTAATTGTATACACACAAATAATGACCCGCTGGGTTTGAGTTAAAGAGTTAAGACAGGAATATCAGAATCCCCCTGGGCATGATGGTGGAGCAGTTATGGGAGAAAGACCACTTTTACTCAGGTAAAATGCCTCCTATCATTTCTTTTTGCTTTCTACAATAATGTCCATTCATTTGAGCTCTGAAGTTTTCAAATGCCAGGATGGCAATTACAGATGGGTCTTATGAGTGCCATCAATTCTGCTGTGAACACTTAAGGTAGATATACCCATCTTCAGGCTTTCATGGCAGTTCGGTGTAATCAGCTCAGTGTTGTTTGGGTTATATCACAGAGCATCTAATGTTGGATCATTTTAAGTGTCTGCTCTCAGGTAGAGACAATGAGTGCATATTATTTTGAAAAGTAAAGACTGGTGGTATGTCCAACATTTGTGAGAACTGTTTTTATGGCAGAATCACCTTGTAGGTGACTCAAGCCAGGTAAGCATGTGTACCCTTTGTGCTAATCTCAAGCCTGGATAAATGGATAAATTAGATGTAAGGACAGCAGATGATCCACAGTGATGATCCCTATAGAAAAGGAGGAGAAATAGACACAGAAAACAAAACATGCTAATTAAGTGAAATTTAGCTTTAGCCCAATAATCAAATGTTTACAGCCTGGCATTAAAAAAACAAAACAGTTTTGGGGTCTGTAGTTACAAACTTTATTTTAGAACTTATCCATTTGTATATTGTAAAGACATAAAATTTGTGTGATAGGTGTGCCGACACAAACTAGGCCTCACCTTCGCTGACAGGAGTCTCTGAAGCAAACCACTAAACTGTGTTTGAGATGTTGGCGCCTTTAACACTAGAACTCCCAGAATTTTAGAACTACTAGAACTCCCATAAGTGGTCATTTTGACCACCATACATTATTTGCTTAAATTTATAATAAATCAATATCATATATATAAATATGAGTCATAATCAATAAAAACATCAAAGAATACATTATCTGTAATGTTACCAATCAACTAAAGATGCTTGTAGTGGGAACATATGTCTGTATAGATTCTCAGTCATCTGGGTCATGGTTTTCTCAACAGCTCAAAAAAAAAAAAGTTGAGTGGACTTCTTTAAAAAAAATTTAAAGCTGGTTCTCCTCTTATCCAAGAAGCTTCTTCAGGCAGAGAATCCCAGGTATTTAAACCCTAGCGGGAGTTGTCCCCTTTGGAGGTGGTCATTGACCCATTATTATTTATGTGCTGCTGCACATAAGCTAAGGTGGAAAAAAGGTGTGGGTCAGTGTTTTCAGGTGGACCCACTGTGTGACCACCCCCTCCCCACACACACACTTCAATCATGTGACCTATTGAGGTGAGTGGGAGGTATCTGGGGAAGGATCTCTACACCGCAGTGTAGGTAGCTGACAACTGATGTTGTAAGCCACAATCTCTGTTCAGTGGCTGTCGTTCACAGTTGACACTGATGGCTTCTTTTACTCCTCTTTCAAACTATCCTCTGCCTTCCTGGTCCAAAATCTCAACACTGGCATCCTTGAAGCGAACATCCTTTCATCATCCTTTAGATGCAGGAGTGCAGCTGAGTTTTGTCATTCTGAGGTGACTCTTCCATGTTATGTTATGCCTTTGTGGAGTGGCTGTTTAGTTTCACCAATGTAGAGGTCTGAGCACTCTTTGCTGCACTGCACAGCATACATTAGGATGGAGTTGTGTTTGGGAGTTTTGTCCTTGGGGCCAGTTTTTGTCTTAGAGTGTGGCTGGGAATTCATGCTTGACAAACCTGCTGTGTGAGACACAATGTTAGTTGGTGTCTGACTTTGTTTCCTGTGCATTTTCACAGAGATGATGAAGGACAGTTTGGGATAACCACATGTATTTTGAGGATACCACTGTTCATATTTTGGACTGAGAACAAAGATGGTTTGAAAGAGGCCAACTATGTCCACTGTGAACAACCATCATTGAACAGAGTTGGTGGCTTATGACACCAGCTGTCAGCTTCCTACAATACAGTCTAGACATCCTTTCCAGGTGCCTCAAACATCACTCACACCTTACTTCACGTGACCTCAATAGGTCACCTGAGGTGACAAGGTCTCACAGGTCTCTCAGTGGTTTCACAGGAAACCCTTTGTGTAGTTCTAGTGTTAAAGGCAAAAAAGTTAGCGGACAAATAATCAGTCCTGCTGTGTGGTACAACCTGTCCAAGAAGTGACAGCTTAAGTGAAAACTGATGAGTAAATTCTAGTATTTTGTTAGCCTGTTATTAGCACTAATTAGCCGTTATCTGTGTCTGTGCACTGCAACCCTGCAATTAATAGATGCAGCTTACTAACCATGCCTAGCTGATAACGTAGCACTGCGCCGTCTGGTCATCACTTCTAGGTCTGACAAACTGACATGACGACAACCAAAATGCTAGCTTATGGTTCAGAATGAGAGTCCAAAAACCAACAAGTGACGTCACGGTGGCTTTGCACCCGTTAACCTTTTAACCCATTTTTTTGTGGCTTAAAAGGAAGAAAGCAGCAGCTTCTGTTCAGCAGTAATGAACCCATGTGCATATTCCTGTGCTGTACAGTATCTGCCAAGGAGAAATTGCTATCACACAGCTCCAAGAGAGAGAGAGAGATAGAGAAAATAAATATGTTTCAGTTCAGTACTCCAGCAGCATAGAGATGAATGTATAATGAGAAAACCTCTGTGAGAATTTGAACCAAGCTCTGGTCTCACTTCATTTCCCGTACAGGGAGAGTGTTAGTCTTCAGCCGGATCGCTCTGTGACTCACACACGCACGTGACTCACACTAAGGGACAAATGACAGAGAGAAATAACACAAGTTACAGCTTCTCATCTACGAGTTTGCAGCTTCAGTGACAAATGAAATCAGTTGTGTACAGCTTTCCAGCCATTTGTTGCACTGATATTTAAATATAAGCACTCATACAGTAACTTTTGTGTAAATTCCTTCTTTAATTGAAATCTATTTGATGGGATTTTTTTTCTGCCTAAAAAAAACAAAATAACAAATTAACTCAGTTAGTAACAGCTCCATAACAGTTAAGACTGAAATGCACAACAATCAATGAGAGACACTTAGGGGAATTTTACAATACAGTGCTCTCATCCATATGAGCAAGCCAGAGTGTTAATATAGTTATAACAGTGTTACAATAATAGTGTTATAATACTTACAGAACCTCAGATATCTGAGTGTTGATATAGCAGAAATGAGGCACAGTTGCTGCGCCCATTATAGCTGCAGCACCATCCACACTCAGGGAGTGGGTCGTGGTTTCTGATGGAAATGCTTCACTGGAAAGCAGTGGATCCTCGAGCATGGAAATAATAATGACAATAAAGAAATAATTACTTAAAGTTTGATTCAAAGCAGAAACATATTTCTGCTTATAAGAAGGCACAGAGTAAGTAAATTAATGCAAGTTCTGTCCGCTGTTAATTTAGTCTCTGTGTTTTATTAATGTAAGTTCCCTTTATTAGCTCGTTAATATTTATTTATTCAAAGACTTTTCCATTTGCTGTTTTAATATTTCAAAGTTGCAGATAATTACCTCATGACTAAATAAACTGCACATTAATTACAGACTGTAAAATGAAGAGAAATAACAGGTCTGCTTGAAGACTAAATGTATCAGTCTGATAAAAACGATGCTTTATATGAAAAAGTATTTTAGTAAGTGGTGTTTATTTAATAATTTGGAGATTATAAATAACAGCTCTGTTGCATCATAATGAACCTTAAAGTGCTGAAAAGCTTTCTATTATCAATCCAAAGTGCGCGGTGCTTGGTTGAATTTAGAGCACTTACTTGCAACACACATAAAAACACACTCAATTATGCTACAATCACACTGGGAAAAACAGTTGTTGGAGAGCGAGGCACGACTACAATTCCAATCTCGCTTTTGGAATGGTTGCTTTAAATTGGTGACATCTTGCGGTAAACTTTGTTGGTCAGGATGGCAAAAAACACAACAAGATGAAATCTGATCTGATTTGTGACTGAACTGGGTCAAGATGACAGTTACATGCAATCCGTTTGTGGTAATATGGCAATTAACAGAGCTGAATCGACAAAATCTGCAAACCTGTTGAAAATCCGTTGACATTGACAGGGGTTGGACAATGAAACTGAAACACCTGTCATTTTAGTGTGGGAGGTTTCATGGCTAAATTGGACCAGCCTGGTGGCCAATCTTCATTAATTGCACATTGCACCAGTAAGAGCAGAGTGTGAAGGTTCAATTAGCAGGGTAAGAGCACAGTTTTGCTCAAAATATTGCAATGCACACAACATTATGGGTGACATACCAGAGTTCAAAAAAGGACAAATTGTTGGTGCATGTCTTGCTGGCGCATCTGTGACCAAGACAGCAAGTCTTTGTGATGTATCAAGAGCCACGGTATCCAGGATAATGTCAGCATACCACCAAGAAGGACGAACCACATCCAACAGGATTAACTGTGGACGCAAGAGGAAGCTGTCTGAAAGGGATGTTCGGGTGCTAACCCGGATTGTATCCAAAAAACATAAAACCACGGCTGCCCAAATCACGGCAGAATTAAATGTGCACCTCAACTCTCCTGTTTCCACCAGAACTGTCCGTCGGGAGCTCCACAGGGTCAATATACACGGCCGGGCTGCTATAGCCAAACCTTTGGTCACTTGTGCCAAGTGAAGCATGGGGGTGGATCAGTGATGGTTTGGGCTGCCATATCATGGCATTGCCTTGGCCCAATACTTGTGCTAGATGGGCGCATCACTGCCAAGGACTACCGAACCATTCTGGAGGACCATGTGCATCCAGTGGTTCAAACATTGTATCCTGAAGGCGGTGCCGTGTATCAGGATGACAATGCACCAATACACACAGCAAGACTGGTGAAAGATTGGTTTGATGAACATGAAAGTGAAGTTCAACATCTCCCATGGCCTGCACAGTCACCAGATCTAAATATTATTGAGCCACTTTGGGGTGTTTGGGAGGAGCGAGTCAGGAAACGTTTTCCTCCACCAGCATCACGTCGTGACCTGGCCACTATCCTGCAAGAAGAATGACTTAAAATCCCTTTGACCACTGTGCAGGACTTGTACATGTCATTCCCAAGACGAATTGACGCTGTATTGGCCACAAAAGGAGGCCCTACACCATACTAATAAATTATTGTGGTCTAAAACCAGGTGTTTCAGTTTCATTGTCCAACCCCTGTACATCTACAGAAATTCACATTCAATACAAATTCACTACTTCCATTCAGAGTTGAGCAAGAACCTCATAGCTCTGAAAGAAATTCAGTGACAGGATGTCAGTTTAACTCTAAAATAACAGAGGCATTCAGCAGTCTTGCTTTAATACAGGAATAAAAACCAGAAAACAGCCAGCTGAGTCGAGTCCCTATTACAAGGAGAAGCTTCACAGACAGCAATTATTTGCAGACCTTTGACTGAGAGTGACTGCAGTCCTCCTATCAGGTGCCCTTGTGCAGTCACCTTATGATCAAAAGCTGTCTCCCTGAGACTGAGGGTGTTGCACCCTCAATCTCAGGGCGGCCCAGTCGGTGGCCTCAAGTACTTGTAATCAGGTACTGAAACAAACAAACAAAAAAACGTTACCAATGTTACCAACTAAAATCGTTTTTAAAACTCACCCTATGCAAGCATGGATTAGGGAATAACCTGTTAGCAGTCAGCAGCCACTTTACCTGTAGATAATTTATCTTTCAATATTTTTGAAATTTTGATGATTTGCATGTTCCACAGATTGAATGGGCCTTAGGTTGAAAAAAAAAGCATTTTTGTTTACACATCTTTGTGTTACGCTTAGCAAAATGCATGTCTTTAAATGGGGATGCACTGATCCATCTTTTTTCACATCTGATATGGCGTTGACACCTTGTCTTTGGGTACTGATCCTCTGTATTCCCCATAATGAGGGAGAGACTCCATCAGGTGTTAAAGTGGGCCAGAACAATCCAGAAAAGCATCCTGGCAACTTTAATCACTGACTAATTAAACATGAAGGGCAGTTTAATACAAAATACTGTAAAGCGAGTTCAGTTTTCACGCCATTGCAGCCTAGCAGTCATTGTAGGTAATACCACAGAGATGGTTAAAATACTGGGTGGTCACACCTGCACACATCATTTCTTCCTTCTCCTCCCTGTCATTCATTCATTCTGTAGATGTCAATAAAGTTGTGGTAGCAGGACTCCAGCATCTATGTAGCCGTATTTTTTACACTGGTGCTGCTGTATTCACTATGGGTACACACTATAGCTGTACACACTTCTGAAACAAGATTTATATTTTGACCTAAAGTGTCTTAGCAAACTCTCATTTTTACAGTAAATACAACATCATCATCCTCACGGTCACATCAATGGCACTAAATGTAGTAGTAAGAGTTGGAAAATGACTGAAGGGATTTATGGGTTGAAGACACATCAGTTAGTTAAACTGCAGGAATGTCTTAAAGACATAAAGGCCTGGATGACCTCTAATTTCCTGCTACTAAATTCAGATAAAACTGAAGTTCTTGTACTCGGCCCCACAAATCTTAGAAGCACAGTGTCAAACCAGATACTTACTCTGGATGGCATTACTTTGGCCTCCAGTAACACTGTGAGAAATCTTGGAGTCATTTTTGACCAGGATATGTCCTTCAATGCACATATTAAACAGATATGTAGGACAGCTTTTTTACATCTGCGCAATATTTATAAAATTAGAAACATCCTTTCTCAGATTGACGCTGAAAAGTTAATCCATGCATTTATTACTTCTAGGCTGGACTACTGTAATTCATTATTATCAGGCTGTCCTAAAAACTCCCTGAAAAGCCTTCAGCTGATCCAAAATGCTGCAGCTAGAGTACTGACAGGGACTAGAAGAGAGAGCATATTTCTCCCATATTGGCTTCTCTTCATTGGCTCCCTGTTAAATCCAGAATAGAATTTAAAATCCTTCTCCTAACATACAAGGTCTTGAATAATCAGGCCCCATCTTATCTCAAAGACCTCATAGTACCGTATCACCCCAATAGAGCACTTCGTTCTCAGACTGCTGGCTTACTTGTGGTTCCTAGGATACTTAAAAGTAGAATGGGAGGCAGAGCCTTCAGCTTTCAGGCCCCTCATCTGTGGAACCAGCTCCCAGCTTGGATTCGGGAGACAGACACCCTCTCTATTTTCAAAATTAGGCTTAAAACTTTCCTTTATGATCAAGCTTATAGTTAGGGCTGGATCAGACAACCCTGAACCACCCCTTAGTTATGCTGCTATAGGCCTAGGCTGCTGGGGGGGGTCCCATAATGCACTGTTTCTTCTCATTCACCTTTATTTACTTGTTTATACTTCACTCTGTACTTAATCATTATTATTAATCTCTGGCTCTCTTCCACAGCATGTCTTTTGTCCTGTCTCTCTCCACTCAGCCCCAACCGGTCGCAGCAGATGACTGCCCCTCCCTGAGCCTGGTTCTGCTGGAGGTTTCTTCCTGTTAAAAGGGAGTTTTTCCTTCCCACCGTCGCCAAGTGCTTGCTCATAGGGGGTCGTTTTGACTGTTGGGTTTTCTCTGTGTTATTGTAGGGTCTTTACCCACAATACAAAGCGCCTTGAGGCAACTGTTTGTTGTGATTTGGCGCTATATAAATAAAATTGAATTGAATTGAATTGAATTGAAGAAGGGAGGAACAAGCAAATGTCCTCCAAAATATCCTTGTTCTAAAACTCTAATTAGACCTCACAAAGTAAAGGAATGAACATGCCCACTCACACAAGCAGCTTCTCTGTCTCTTACACAGCACTACACACACAGAACGACTCCCTCCATCTCATTATCTTCGTCACGATTTACCATCAATCATAATTTTGTTTACTGGCTGCTCTTCTTCATAATTTTACTCATCTATTTTTCTCTTCTTTGCCTCATGCGCTCTCCCCCTCTCCGTGTTTCTTCCCTCATTCTTCTTGGCTCAGCATCGGGGAATTAAACCTGGACTTTGGTGCTTGTCGTTCTGCAGTACAGTCCACACTGCAGGCTGCGGTTAATAGCCTGTGTCTGTGTGACCGGAATCTCCTGTAACTGGAACACAGATGGGTTCCCCCAGCAGCAGCTGAGCTACAGATGGACACTAAGTCCAGTGGAGTGGTGTCAGATTTTACGTATGCAGTGTTTGTTTAATTTTCAGCGCAGTAAACAAAAAGATAGCAGCAGAAACATAGAATATATTTGCTGAAATCGTGCACTCGGTGGAAACGTGACGCTGTCAATAAAATTAAGCTAGAACAAAAGCTGCTGCAGCAGATTTAAGCTTAATCTGAATGTAGCTTAACCTGCCATCCAGCCTGAGTAGTTTTTATTAATGTGGATGATATATCAATGTGTGATAAATTTGTATTGCTCTCCTCAGCTGAAGAGTTTCTATCAAACTCAAAGACCAAAGGAATGTGGGAATGGCGTTTGTTCGGGCAACTGATAATGACAGCGCTGAGTTCCACTGGATAGACACAAAATAGGTAAAAACACAAGTGGAGCAATCATGGTAGGTTTCCATCCACCCATCTTCTTCCACTTATCCTATTCAGGGTGCATTGTTTTATTTGTGTTATTGTTTATTTCACTCTTCAGATTCACATACTTTATTTTGATTTCCACAACAATGAAATTTAGTGCATCCTCTACAGTGTAAAAGAATAAGACCAAGAAAAATAAATCTTTAATAAATAAGCAAAACAACAGGATAATACAGTCACACTTAATGTGAACTCTTAATGTGACACATTAAACTAGAAGCTGAGACCATTAATCTCTCTGGGATGTATTTAATGAATTCATAAATCAAGTGAAAAGTGAGACATTTTGTCTTATCGACTTCTATACAGTTATTTTTGTTACCAAGACAGGTGCCCCCTGCCGGCCATTACAAAGATTGCAATTTTATGGCACGCACTTTCAGGCCTGATAGCTACATTCACCTTTTATATACACTTAGGTCCGCCATTTTTTGTAGTCTTGAATTTGTACACCACCATAGTGGGATTTAAATCAAACATTCATAACGTGATTGAAGTGCAGACTTTCAGTTTTAATTTGAGGATTTTTACACAAATTTTTGCATGAACTGTTTAGGAATTACAGAATTTAGGAATTGCTCTGTCAGACTTTTTACTTCAGTTGTTGCTTGTTTGTGAGTCTTTCTGCCTTCAGTTTTGTATTTGATAACTGAAAAGCATGCTCTGTTGGGTTGGCATCAGGTGACTGATGGCCATTGAGAAATATCCTGTTTCTTTGCCTTGAGAAACTCTTGGGTTGCTTTTGTAATACGCTTTGGGTCATTATCTATTTTCACTGTGAAGCACTCTGATCGCTTTTGCAACATTTGGCTGAATGTGAGCAGAGAGTATAGCCTTGCACACTTCACAATTTATCCTGCTATTTCTATCAGCAGCCATTAATAAACACTGGTGACCTTAGATGTCCATGCCCTAACTTTACCTCCACCATGTTTGGCAGATGATGTGTGGAGTCACCTGAGATCATCAGCAGTTGCACCTTGTTATAAACCCTCTGCAAGAGTTGAGTACCTTGATTGTAGACTTTGAAATTACAATGAAAAGATTTAAAATACAAATTCAACACTTTGAATCAAATCCAGATGTTATATCTGCTTCATTTCTCATGAAATAACAAGGAAACGGGCCTCACCTGTCCATAAAACTGCATGTTAGTCAATTATCCAACTAATTTTGAGCAAATGGGGAACTGTGTATAATAATGGTTGCAACTCCTTAAAAGTTAATTGAAAAGTTGTATAAAACCCCTTGAAATAAAGCTGGGAGTCTGCATTTCAATCACATCTTGATTTCTGGTGCAAATCTAACTTGCTCCAGAGCAGATCACGTTCAAGATAATCAAGAAAGCTATGGCCAGCGTGAGGTTAGCCACATGAAGTAACATTAATGGGAATAACAACAGGACTGAATAAGTCAAAGTCATTCTTAAGCTTTACAACGTTTGCACAGTATTATTCCAGCAGCTTTCCCCTCATTTACCCCGAGTCACCGATAGTGGATCATCCCTTTCATCAGATCTAATGTGACAGTCTTTCTGCTGTATATCCACATTTACTGAGGAAGCTTTTTTTTAAGTCACTTTATTTCCGAGTCGTGCTTCCGAATAGCACCTAAAGTCAAACTCACCTCCAAGTGACGCTCCAAGCAAAACGGAAATTGACGTGGCCCTGTTGACATTTCCGTGAAGCACAAGATGGTGCGTGAACCTGCCGACCTCATCAGTGCCGGCGCCATCTCCCCGTTTGTGTTGCTGCAGGGTTATTGCCAAAACCGTCTGAGTCTGCATTCGTCCTACTGTGAAGACCAGAGAAGAGGTTAACTACTTCCTTCTCACCATCGCATGTTTACAAAAACATGCACACGTGTTCAAAGGCACCTGCTGAGCCACCTGAAGGGCACTGTCTAATATAGAGTTTGACTGACAGGTGGTATTTGAGAGGGCAAGCCAGGGGAGGGAGGCGCAGCAGTCAGCACTCAGGATGAGAGGCGTTGACACACAAAGCACACTGCTAATAGCAGTGACACAAACATACACACTGAGGCGCACTGCAGTGCCGCGCATGCTCATCACCCTAGGGAGGAACATTGGATGAATATAGTTTTTGACTTCACCTTTAGGCTTCAAAAAAGCTGACATTTTAGAAGTTTGTTTTTTATGCGAGTGCAGAATATTTACATTTAAATGAAGCATGCAGTTAACGACATCATAGTGATGACAGACAGGTGTTGGCATGCTATACTTTAGCAACTGCATTTGCCAGAGCTTACTGTTTCTCAGGGTATCTTAAATCAAACTGATCCACTGCCTTTGCTGTACTGATCATTCTAATAGAATCCTGCTTTTGTGAGTTTCAGTCCCTTGACACTTGTCAGCTTCACTTCCTCTTTTACTGTGAAATCTAAGTTTTTTATGCACTCCTACTTCCTTTCTTCCTGTTGGCCTTAACTAATATCACCTGTGTTCAGTCGGCCACACCTGTTCCGAGTTAGCCCATATTTCCCCCGTTTTTTTTTAACTGATCACAAAAAAGTCAACTGTCACTTATGCCTTTTGGATGTATATGTGTATGAATATGTCTGTGCATGCAGGTATGCAAGAAAAACTGGGTTTTCCTTAAAATGCACCAATATCGACTTAACCTCCATCTGAACACCCCTACAAATAAGAACCACAAAAAAAAAAGAAAGAATGAACATATCTGGAACTTTACAGATGGAGTTGAAGAAGGAAATAGGGTAAAATAAAATTAAAGGCTCAAAATTGGAAGATCCAGAATGCAATTTCAAGCTTTTTCCAAACATCACGACGAGCAGGGAGGAACGATGAAAGCGAAAAATGAAAATGACAGCAAAGGATGGAAAAGAAGCACTATATCCTACAGTAGAAACAGGGGGAATGAAGATAAAGGGGCAGACATGATGTGACAGCGTTAAAAAAAAAAAAAAGCCAAGAGGAGAGGAGGCGATTCAGCGCAGGTGATGAAAGTCTGCCTGGAACTAATTCTACTTAATCTGCCTCACCTACAGCTGTGGAAAACAAACTGACTAATGGGCTTAGGAAGCAAAGGCAGGATGTGTGGAGAAAAGTGGTAGAAAGGGATGAGTTGAAAAAGGTGAGGGCGTTGATTAAAGAGAGAAGACTTTGAAGGGATAGAAAGGCAGACAGAAAGCCTGTGGTCACTAGGAGCAGGGGGTGTTCAGCTGGTGAAGAGGATGGACGGGGAAATGACATAACAGAGAGATGTAGACTGTCAGCCAGATACGTGGAATTTCCAGGACACGTATTAAAGTCCTCCTGAAAGCTTCCTCTCCTCTTCTGTCACTTTGCTCGCTGTCTCAGATGAAATGGGCTTGAAATAAAAAAGTGTTTTATTTTTTTGTTAGATTAACAAAGATTAATTGCTAGTGTGTTGGTAAAATAGGACTTGCTGTAGGTCTGTGGGGCTTTGCAGCTTCCTTTAGCTTGTGGTTTATGTTTTACAGCATATTTATAATAGGGCTCAGTCGCAGCCCATAGACTTGTACATCTCAAGTATAAGCATTACAAAACACAGAGCTTAGCACCACAAAGACTCTTCTGTCCATATGGATAAAAAAAATACCACCAAGCAGCAGTGTTCAGTATACGTAAAGTGTCCTTTTTGAGGTACCACTGGATGTATAGTCAGCAATTAGCAACCTAACAGCTGAAAACACAAGTGTTGGCTCCCATTTATATTTATATTGGCTGTAGAGATGTGTGCCCTCAAAAAACATTTAGAAATATATTTTTCAAAAATCCTGTTAAAACCTTGTTGTGAGCATTTTTATATTGGAACTATTTTCTGTCTAATGTTTACATCCAGTCAGGCTGTCATGAGCATAAGGCTCCCATCATGGGGACTGGTAATTGGGCATAGCGGGAATTTGCCCGGTGAGCCGACAGTCCTCAGGGGCTGATGCTATTTGGATTTTTTTTTCTCCCCTTTTTTCTAAGAGACCAGCCCACAATTTAGAGGGGGCGGCCCATTGGCCCATCTTCAGACAGTGGATGGAACCAATCAAGATATAGGATGAAAGCGGCCCCACCCTTTTTCTGCGTGTTGCCCTGTTACTCCCGCTAGTAGTTTCAGTGTTGACCGTGTGTGTTAAAGGAGAGGCAACACGGAGAAACCGAAGAGAAGTTACGTGCGAAGAAATTGAAGAGTATCACTATAGATGCTACAAAATGTGTAAAGATCACTGACATGTTCGCTGCTGTAGCCTCCACGTCCTCTGTAACAGCAATGCTCCAGCAGCAGCAGCCTGTGGGCAGAGCCGGCCCGACACACAGGCGACATATGCGGCTGCATGGGCGCCCTGACACCAGGGGCCCTCAGCCAACATTTGTCATGAAACGTTTTTGGTTTGTTTTAATTTTTTACAAATGCCAATGTCCTAAAAGAAAGAAGAGACTATTCTAACTGTCCAGATTTGTACACTTGTAACAACACTAATTTAATGAGTAGGCTACACTCTAGCATTTCTGTCTCAGACTGATGCTGAAAAGTTAATCCATGCATTTATTACTTCTAGGTTGGACTACTGTAATTCATTATTATCAGGCTGTCCTAAAAGCTCCCTGAAAAGCCTTCAGCTGATTGAAAATGCTGCAGCTGGAGTACTGACAGGGACTAGAAAGAGAGCGCATATTTCTCCCATATTGGCTTCTCATAGTACTCATATCACCTCAACAGAGCACTTCGCTCTCAGACTGCTGGCCTACTTGTGGTTCCTAGGATAGAATAGGAGGCAGAGCCTTCAGCTTTCAGGCCCCTCTTCTGCGGAACCAACTCCCAGCTTGGATTCAGGAGAGAGACACCCTCTCTATTTTTAAGATTAGGATGACTGCTGGGTTTTCTCTGTAATTATTGTGGGGTCTTTACCTTACAGTATAAAGTGCCTTGAGGCAACTGTTGTGAGCTGGCGCTGCACAAATAAAATTGAATTGAAAAATTGAATTGAAAAGGCTGCAACAGTAATGCATCCTAAAAAAATTAATAATCAACTTTAACCCTCCAGCATTAATATTGGTTAAGTTCAGGGGACAATGAAGTGGTATGAAGGGGGCCCCAAATCAAATCGTGCTTAGGGCCCCTTCAAGGCTTGGGCCGGCTCTGCTGTAGGTGAAGACAGCAGCAGCGGACAGGGAGAGGAGCAGCCAGAGATGCAGGCTTTTTAAAGGGAAACTGAGGGACAGAGAGAGGGAAGGTGTAGTACGTAAGCAGGTAGTAAGGTTAGGATAATGCAGGGACTTTGAGGTGATGAAGGTAAATGTTAGCTCTAATACATGAGAATGATGAGCAATGGCGATTGATTAGAATCAGTATTTATTGATATTTGCATACTTCTCAAAATCTGTCAGCCACGGCACCTTAATCTGATAAAATAACAAACGGTCAAGGCCGAGAAGTGTTGGACAAGCAGCAAGTGTCCATTTTAGGCTACATCATAGCATTTTAGATATTTAGGTTAAAGATGTGTTGAAAGGCTGCACAGTAGTTTGAATTTGTAGCCTCTGTGCTGGTTAAACATGTTTTAAAAAGCACTCAAACAGGTGAAATAACAGTTTAAAACTGTTAAATGATAAATAAAAGCCTTGCAATTTAAGCATTACTAAAGTAAGCGTAAAAAGTATAAAATTATTATTAGCAAAAGGCATGCCCACATTGAAAAAGAGTAAGACATACAGTGTGTCACAAAAGTGAGATATTTAAGTATATCTTTTCATGGGACAACACTGACAAAATGACACTTTGACACAATGAAAAGTAGTCTGTGTGCAGCTTATATAACAGTGTAAATTTATTCTTCCCTCAAAATAACTCAACATACAGCCATTAATGTCTAAACCAGTGACAACAAAAGTGAGTACACCCCTTAGTGAAACTTCCTGAAGTGTCAATATTTTGTGTGGCCACCATTATTTTCCAGATCTGCCTTAACTCTCCTGGGCATGGAGTTTACCAGAGCTTCACAGGTTCCCACTGGAATGCTTTTCCACTCCTCCATGATGACATCACGGAGCTGGCGTCTATCTTTCAGAGACAGCATTTGGATGTGCCGCTGAGCACGTGCACTCAGCTTCTTTGGACCGACGCAAGGTCTGTTCTGAGTGGACCCTGCTCTTTTAAAACGCTGGATGATCTTGGCCACTGTGCTGCAGCTCAGTTTCAGGGTGTTGGCAATCTTCTTGTAGCCTTGGCCATCTTCATGTAGAGCAACAATTCATCTTTTAAGATCCTCAGAGATTTCTTTGCCATGAGGTGCCATGTTGGAACTTTCAGTGACCAGTATGAGAGAGTGTGAGAGCTGTACTACAAAACTGAACACACCTGCTCCCTATGCACACCTGAGACCTAGTAACACTAATGAGTCACATGACATTTTGGAGGGGAAATGACAAGCAGTGCTCAATTTGGTCATTTACGGGTGTAGTCTCTTAGGGGTGTACTCACTTTTGTTGCCGCTGGTTTAGACATTAATGGCTGTATATTGAGTTATTTTGAGGGAAGAATAAATTTACAGTGTTATATAAGCTGCACACAGACTACTTTTCATTGTGTCAAAGTGTCATTTTGTCAGTGTTGTCCCATGAAAAGATATACTTAAATATCTGCAGAAATGTGAGGGGTGTACTCACTTTTGTGATACACTGTAGATGCGGGCTGGTCTAAGCCAAAAATGTCAGGGCTGATTTTTTGTCCCAGTCCAGCCCTGGTCCCTAACTCAAACACTTACAGCAGATCTAGTGCTTCAGTTCTCACTTCAACAACTAACTGGATCATTCTGGACAAAACTATTCTGCTCTAATTATTTTCGGGTCTTTACCCACAATATAAAGTGCCTTGAGGTGACTGTTTGTTGTGATTTGGTGCTGTATAAATAAAACTGAATTGAATTGAAGTAGTTCATGGCTTTGGTACTCATCTTAGTCACACCTGTTACTCTATTGTCATGGTCCAGGGTCCTTTTGACCCTGTTTTGTTTTTTGCTTTGTTTGTCTGTTCTGGGTGTTTTTTGTTGTGGGGTTTGGTTATGTTTTGATTTTTCTAGTTCCTTGTGTTCTGTGTCAAGTCTGTGTCTTTGTTCCCTTGTCTCACTTCCTGTTTTATTTTTGATAGTTATCTGGTCCCTGTGTGTTGTGTTCAGTTTTGCTTCCCCTGGTCTCGTCAAGTAATTAGTGTAATTAGTAACTGTGTTACCAGCTATTTCCACTTTCCTCATTATCCCCTGGCGTATTTAAGTCCTGTGTTTTCTCTGCTTGTTGTCATGTTGTCGTTGATGTCATGGTGGAGTGTCTGTGTGGATTATGTACTTTGCTCTGCTCCCAAGAGGATTTTGTGTTCTTGCCTTTCTTCAATAACAAACTCCTTTTAAGTCACGCCAGTCTACAGAGTCCTGCATTTGGGCCCAGTCCTGCCTGACACACTGCGTGTTATGACAATAATGTACAGTTCTACCTGATAAGTAACCTGTTTGATGACCCCATTGGCACCAGATCTTATAAGACCACTACCACCTCTCCACTGTTTCTCTGCTCATTGTATAGAGCCCTTCAACCTTTATTGCATGTAGGTTGTACTAGAGGGACATGATAAGAAAACAATTCAGGAACCACTGTGTAGGACACTGTCACTCCTTTAGAAGCAGCTCATGCATATGTCACTTCCTAGGCTGATTTCATTTATTCTCACTGTAAGCATCCGCTGCTGATATCTACTTCTACCTCTACTGATCATTTAATATACAATATCTGTCTTAGTAAACCTACCATTGCCGTCCAGGTGCTACAACTAAAGCTGTCAAGCAGCAGATCCATGTCTTCTTAGCTAACAAGTTAATGTTCACAGAGTTAACATTCACATTAGTGTGACACAACCCAGCAACAGTCTGAAATATTAAAACAAGGTTGTCACCATCTTTGTAATAAAACAGAAACTATGAAGTTTATCTTCATCTCAGGCCACATCCCTGAGCATGTGGGGGCCAAGTTCAAAAGCTAATCTGGAGCCCTGCTCCAGTAACAATGAGATCTGACAATGAGGATGGGCACAGAGAAAATCAGGTTATGAATTACATTTGGTAGCTGAAGTAGGCCATTATAATTCATCATTATTCAATCATACAAGCCTTATATGTCATGAGAGGTAATGTTACAGGCATCAAGAATGGCATTTACTGCCTCACACAGGCAAGCCGGACAGTCATGAATTCACACACACAGCTAACAGATACAACAAAGTTATCAATAAAAGAACAAAATGTAACATTTAAAATGGCATTTGAATACGGCAACCACATAAATAACACATACGTACACAGACAGCAGATGCAGCAACATCAGCAGAGCATCCACTGTACAGTACAGTTTGCTATAAGAGGCAACACAAAGGAAAATACTGACTGCCAGTCGAGCTGCTTACATTCTTTCCAAAGCATAATGCTTAACAACCTTGGCCATTAGACCTACTTTTCCTATTGTATATGTTTAAAAAGTGAGTACATTTTTAAAACTTAATGTACTGTTAGGTAGTTTACAGCGGGCAGTCAGGCGGTGGCCAAGGGTGGAGGCCCTGGCAGACCGTCCCCCGGCTATCGAGACTAACTGTTGTAATGTAGAGTCTGGGGGTGAGGGAAATGACTTGCCCATCTCTCGGGGTGAGGTCACTGAGGTGGTTAAACAACCCCTTTGTGGCAGGGCCCCTGGGGTGGATGAGATTTGCCCTGAGTTCCTGAAGGCTCTGGATGTTGTAGGGCTGTCTTGGTTAACATGCCTCTGTAACATCACATGGAGAACTGGGCGGTGCCACTGGATTGGCAGACCAGGGTGGTGGTCCCCATCTCAAAGAAGGGAGACCGGAGGGTGTGCTCCAACTATCGGGGGTTCATACTCTTCAGCCTCTCCAGCAAGGTCTGTGCCAGGGTGCTGGAAAGGAGGTTGCATCCAATAGTCGAACCTCAGATTCAAGAGGAACAATGCGGTTTTTGAATGCTGGACCAGCTCTTTATCCTCTTGGGGATATTCAAGTGTACGTGGGAGTTTGCCCATCCAGTCTTCATGTGTTTTGTGGACCTGGAGAAGGGATCTGACCGTGTCCCTTGGGGTATCCTTTGGGAGGTGCTGCAGGAGTATGGGGTGTCTGGCCCGTTGTTGCCGTTCAGTCCCCTTACAACCACAGCGAGAGCTTTGTCCGTATAGCCGGAAATAAGTCTGACTTGTTTCCTATGGGTGTTGGACTTTGCCAGGGCTGCCCTTTGTCACCGATTCTGTTCATAATTTGTATGGACAGAATTTCTATGGTGGAGTGCCCACTCCAGCTCAGGGACGAGTTGCTGCCCCAGGTGGAGGAGTTTAAGTATCTCAGGGTCTTTTCACGAGTGATGGGAGAAGGGTGTGGAAGATTGACAGATGGATTGGGCTGCATCTGCAGTGATGCAGATGCTGCACATGTCTGTCGTGGTAAAGAGGGGGCTGAGTGTGAAAGCGAAGCTGTCTATTTACCAGTCAATCTACAGTACATCCCTGCCCTCACCTATGGTCATGAGCTTTGTGTAGTGACTGAAAGAATGAGATTGCGAACCATTTGGGAGGGGCTCAAAGCAGAGCCGCTCCCAAAGCCGAGCATCTGACTGGGATGCTTTCTGGGCGTCTCTTGATTGAGATGTTCTGGGCATGTTTTACTGGGAGGAGGCCCCGGGGCAGACCTAGGACATGCTGGTAAAATTATATATCTCGGCTGGCCTGGGAACACCTTGGAGTCCCTCTGGATGAGCTGGTGGAGGTGGCTGGGGAGAGGGAGGTCTGGGCAGCTCTGCTTAGGCTGCTGCCGTCGCAACCTGGCTCCGGATAAGCAGAAGAAAATGGATGGCTGGCTGGCTGGATGGATGGTATACAGCAATGTACCATCTCTAATGTTCTCATATCTATATTGTTGCTGTCCTCAAATACATGACATTAAGGTCCTGCAATTATCAAGCGAACTGATTAAACTGAGCACAGTCTAAGCATGCTTGATGAAGCCTGACATGCTGAAATTTCACTTGAATTTTATAAAATTTGGCATGAAGGAAAGTAGCTGTTAAAATCCGCTTCATATTATATTCTCACTCCTCATCTTCACACATCTTGACGAAGGTGATAAGCAAGTGAAAACTTAAATAAACAAATGAGTGTATTTTCTAATATGCAAGGACAGTTCTTGTTTTTCTTTACTTGTGATCATGTATAATGTGTCATTTTATTATGTGACTGTCTGTAATATTAATAATAATATTTGCACTACACCATCCTGCCCATCTCTGCATCACCCTCAATGGTAGCAATGATACCTTTGACACCACTGCTGCAGCAGAAGCATTTTACAAACATAAGGGACAACTCCATGAGCAATGCTAGTTAGTGAGGATGTTTAAATGAGGCAAACGGATATGGATAAGTATTTCTGTAAGTCTGAATGTTACATTGTGTTTTGCTCTCTGGAGGACAGAATGACAGTACAGATGGTGCAGGATTATCTGACTTTATAAGACTGAATGTTTTGAGTGGCTTCTATATGTTACATTTCCCATACAGAGTTTCGGGCTGGTCACACGTGCAGCTGATGTCATATTTAAAATATGGGTGTGTGTGTGTGTGTATATATATATATATATACTGCTCAAAAAATGAAAGGACTTTTTAATCAGAGTTCAGCATCAAGTCACTTAAACTTCTGGGACATTGATCTGGTAGGCTAAGTAGCAGAGAGGGATGGTTATCAGTTTAAGCTGCTCTGCTGTTAATGAAATTGAAAAAAGGTGCACTAGAAGGGAAGACAACCCAAAACAGGAATGGTTTTACAGGTGGAGGCCACTGACATTTTTTCCTTCCTTATCTTTTCTGACTCTTTTTTTTTTCACAACTTTTACATTTGGCTTGGGTCAGTGTCACTACTGGTAGCATGAGGCGATCCCTGGACCCTATAGAGGCTGCACAGGTATGTGCCAGCACAGCTCCAACAGTTACTATGCTGGACAGGGTCATAGAAGGTCCTTAACCCATCAGCAGGGCCGGTATGTGCTCCTTTGTGCATGAAGGAACAGATGGGTCCGACATCCTCTACTGGGTCCTATGCTCATTGCCTGGTACCATGGAGCCTAATTAGCATTTGTCGTAGAATACCAGAATTGGCAGGTCCACCACTGGGACCCTGTGCTTTTTACAGATGAGAGCAGGTTCACCCTGAGCACATGTGACAAACGTGAAAGGGTCTGGAGAAGTCATTGAGAACATTATGCTGCCTGTAACATTGTTTAGCGTGGCCAGTTTGTTGAGGGGTCAGTAATTGTCTGGATAGGCATATCCATAGAGGGACCCACAGAGCTCTACAGGCTACACAATGGCACCCTGACTGCCATTAGGTATCAGGATGCAGTCCTCAGACCCACTGTCAAACCCTACTCTGGTTAGTGGGTCCTGGGGTCCTCCTGGTCCACAACAATGCCCGGCCTCATGCGGTGAGAGTGTGCAGGCAGTTTCTGGAGGATGAAGGAATTGATAGCATTGACTGGCCCACACACTCGCCTGGCCTAGATCCAATAGAGCAACTCTGGGACATTTATGTTTCGGTGCATTCGATGCCGCCAGACTGTCCAGAAGCTCAGCGATGCCCTGGTCCAGATCTGGGAGGAGATTCCCCAGGACACAATCCATCATCTGATTAGGAGCATGCCCTGACATTGTCAGGCATGCATAGAAGCACATGGGGGGCCATACAAACTACTAAGTACCATTTTGAGTTGCTGCAATGAAATTTTGATAAACTGGACTAGCCTGCCGCATAATTTTTTTCAAGGTCATGTGTGTGTGTGTGAAAGCTTCCACTCTTCTGGGAAAGCTTTCCAAAAGGTTTAGGAGTGTGTTTATGGGAATTTTTGACTTCCATTCTTTGTGAGGTCAGACACTAATGTTGGGCAAGAAGGCCTGCCTCACAGTCTCCACACTAATTCATCCAAAGGTGTTGGGTTGAAGTCAGGACTCTGTGCAGGCCAGTCAAGTTCTTCTACACCAAACTCACCCATCCATGTCTTCATGGTCCTTGCTTTGTGCACTGGTGTGCAGTCATGTTGAAACAGCAAAGGGCTATCCCCATACTGTTCCTGCATATTTGGGGGCATGAAATTGTCCAAAATAGCTTGGTATGCTGAAGCATTAAGATTTCCTTTCACTGGAAGTAAGGGGCCAAGCCCAACTCCAGAAAAACAACCCCATACCATAATCCCCCTTACAGCAAACTTTTCATTTGGCACAGTGCTGTCAGACAAGTACCATTCTACTGGTGTTTAATACCACTGCAGCTGACTGATTCCATTGCGCTTGGTGATGTAAGGCATGGATGCAGCTGCTTGGCCATGGAAACCCATTCCATGAAGCTCTCTACACACTGTTCTTGAGCTAATCTGAAGGTCCCATGAAGTTTAGCGATTTTTAGCAACTGACTGCAGGAATTTGGTGACCTCTGTTCACTATGCACCTCAGCATCCGCTGACCCTGCTCTCTGATTTTACGTGGCCTACCACTTCATGGCTGTGTTGCTGTTGTTCCTAATCACTTCCACTTAGTTATAATACCACTAACAGTTGACTGTGGAATATTTAGTAGTGAGGAAATTTCAGGGCTGGACTAATTGCACAGGTGGCATCAACGCTGGAATTCACTGAGCTCCCGAGAGCGATCCATTCTTTCACAAATGTTTGTAGAAACAGTCTCATGCCTAGGTGCTTGTGTTATATACCTGTGGCCATGGAAATGACTGGAACACTTGAATTCAATGATTTGGAAGGGTGAGTGAATACTTTTGGCAATATAGTGTAAAAGGTCATATAAGGCTTAAGTGGCCATGGGTGTGTATTTAGCATTTAATTCCCTATTTAACTTAAAGGCATAACTCTGCTTTGATTTCCAATGAACTTCAGTTTTTACCAGAAAAAGATAATACCTGACTGCAATGGGCGCTTCATCATTGTCTCAGACAGAATCTTTCACATACCAGTTTCTGGAGTCAAATTGTGGAACGGTTTTCCAGTGGGCCTACAGCAATGTTTGAGCATTATTCATTTCAAAACATGCTTTTGGAAGGGTATGAAATTGATTAAGGATAATTAAGTCTTAATGAAATTTATTAGGATAATTGGTAAAGTTAATCACATTTAGGTATATCTATATTTATACATTTTCTTTTTTCTATTTTGCTCTCATTTATTTTTGTGGGGTTAGTGTATACACATGCTGAGGGATATGAGGGGAAGGTGAACTTTGTATATTAATAGTGTGTTGAGCATGGGGTAGGGATTAATAAGTATGCACATCTTTCTCCTCCAATTTTGGGCATGGGGATTTTGTTTGATTTTGTCTGTGCACGTTTCTGTGTATGTGTGTACATAGGCATGTCTGTGTGTATACATATATGCCAATATATGTATATTGGTTTGTTGTTTTATATGTCTGAAATAAAGACAATCAATCAATCAATACTAGTCTGTGTGTATGCCCCCAACTTGGATAATGATTCATGATTTCAGTCTTATGCTCTTTCCAAATATGAATACACATCATTTAAGCTTTGAAGGAGATCTAAACTGTGTTATGGAAACACAGCTGGATCACTTAAGCCCCAGGGGATAACACTCACTCAAAATGGCCATGATGCTAAAATTATTTATAGAGGACTGGAAGTTTTGGAAATTTTTTTGCATCCAGATAGCAAGGCTTACTTAGTTTTCTCATGTGTACATCACAGCTATTCTACAATAGATTGTTCTGCATTGATAGAGCCTTACTACCATTTATAAGCTCTTCTTAACATTCAGTGATAGTCTTGTTACACCATTCCCCTTTATTGCTTGACCTCAGATTTGATTTTCCAGCAGCTGGACATCCACAATGAAGATTCAACAATGCTGTATAATATTATACCTTCTGCACTTCAATAATACAAACAACTGAAGAATTATTATCCTTCAGCAACTTGGATAAGACTAGCTCATCATTCCTTTGGAAAACCCTAAAGGCTGTTCTCAGAGGAAAATTTATCTGATACTCTTCTTAATAAAATGGACTATGTGGAAAGACACTAACAGTTAGAACTAATAAAATTTTTTTTGAAGATGACAGGCAATTTGCGATAAATCCTGCTTCAGAGCTGTAACAACAGAAAGTTATCTAAACCCAATTCGAACTCTCCTTCACAGAGAAGGCGGAACAAATTTTATTGAGATCAAAGGGACAATCCATGAATGCAGTGACAAAGCAAGTTCTCTGATGGTTCTTCAGCTCAAAGTGAAGCAGCACTTTGACAGATCCAGATCCATGATCAATCGAACGATTTAGCATGTCCCTTTACAAATAACGCCACCTGTAAATCATAATGTTTTAAATTTTACACGTGAATCTTCTAAAGACTCCAATGTGGATACATTTCTAAATAGCATAAGCATATCAACTGTTAAAACATTGACACAAGATCACTAGTGCAACTAATAACTCTCAAGGAGATATGTGATAGCATTAAGGATATGAATGATGGTAAAACATTGGTTCCCAATGGGTTTCTATCAGAGTTCTGATGATCTGGCACTACTAAGTGAATCATGCAAAATCCTTCAGTTGATGACCAACAAACTAGCAGCAAAGCTCTGAAAGTGAGCTCACATTAGCTCAGAAAAGACAAATGTCATGGCAGTGAAAGACAATAACTTGTCTTTTCACTGCTCTACATCTATATCAACCGAGAACAAGTCGAGGAGGTTGAACCATTCACATAGTTTGGCAGTAACATCTCTAACATGGGTCACTCAGTCTGGTCAGAAAGTCATATAAGCCAGAAGTCATCCCAGTTGCTATGTACATATGTGAAAAGTGGGAGATGACAGGAAGCCCTCTCATAAATTGGATGTCTTCCATCAAAGATGCCTCAGAAAACTCCTGAACATCAGGAAGATGCTTGCACATCAACAGTCATTCATCTTCCTTAAGTGGACCCCAGAAGGAGGAAGGAGATGCAGAGGAAGACCCACTATGACCTGGAGGAGGACCATCCAAGGTGATCTCAAACAGCAGGGAATCAGCTTGGATGATTCCAAGACACTAGTCCAGGATTGGTTTGGAATGATACCACTCATTGCAGCCCAGTGTTCCTCACAGGATCGAAGGAGCTATGTCTAGGTAAGTAAGTTAGTGATGGACTGGGGAGGCATATCCATGGAGGGCTGCACAGACCTCCACAGATTACACAACGACTCCCTGACTGCCATTAGGTATCTGGATGAAATGCTTGTTTATCAGACTCTATGCTAGTGCAGTGGGTCCTGGGTTCCTCCTGGTCCACGACAATGTCTGGCCACATGTGATGAGAGTAAGCAGGCAGTTCCTGGAGGATGAAGGAATTGATAGCATTGACTGGCCCACACACTCCCCTGACCTAAATCCAAAAGAAAACCTCTGGGACATTATGTTTTGGTCCATTTGATGCTGCCAGTTTGCTCCTCAGACTGTCCAGAACTCAGTGATGCCCTGGTCCAGATTTGGGAGGAAATCCCCCAGGACACCATCCATTGTCTCATTAGGAATATGCCCCAATGTGGTCAGGCATGCAAGCAAGCAAGTGGGGGCCATACAAACTATTGAATACCATTTTGAATTGACTTTAATTTACAGGGTGTCTTTGAATTCAGTCCTCTGTAGGTTGATAATCATTTCCATTCAAACAGTGAGGCTTCCTTTCATTCCCAACACATTACCCAGTCCATATCAGTTTAGATATCCAGCATATTTTTTCCCCCATAGGTATGTGATGTGTTTTCAAAGTGTTCCTTTAATTTTATTGAACAGTGTATATATGGTAACTGTATGATTTGTATGCTGTGAACACGTCCATTTACAAGTACAAAGCAATTTAAGGTGATAGGGTAGGTCCTACTAAAATGAATTAAAAGAAAGATGGATGGATGGATGGATATAACAAATGATCTGTATCCTAGTTAAGGCACTGAGTGATTCTGAGGTAGCCTTAATTGGGTGTTTTCTTTTCATAAGAAATAGAAATGTAAGACTAGGTGATATGGCCCTGATGATGTGTGAAAAAAATCTATTATTTTAACTGTAGAATCCCCCCCCCCAAACAAAAAGAAAGGAAAAAAAGCTCCTGAGCTACCAATGAGATCGTTTTGCTCCATATGTAGAGTAGTAGAGTATGAGATGATTGTCCTAAGCTATAATGTGAATGCTGTTCATTCATCTGTTAAATCCCTTTAGTACAGCTAATTTAAGTTACATATTTCCATCAGTTTCAAGAAAATATAAAATACAGGGTTTTCACCAAAGCTGAAAATATTGTCTGAAATGGTATTTGCCCCATCTGTACCAGGAATGGTACAAATTTTGAAATAGTTACAAAACAAGTTTCTTAGCATGTAGATCAATGAAAAGGTGACTTTTAGTTAGTAACTACCCCCCTTTCAGTATACGAGAAATAATTTGGAGATTACAGAAAAAACAAAGAAAACAAAACAATGTGAAAACACCCTCAAATTTCAGGAAGAATTCCAAGAATTTGACAAAGATATTCATAAATAACATCTGCCCCCATTACAGAAAGGAACTCTCCAGACTGGAAATCTGCTTCCTCCAGATGTTAAATAGCTGATGCAGTTGTCAGTCAGTGGTGATAAGTCAGGCACAGGGGCTCCTTGTATAGATTTCCATTTCTCTCTACCATATTTATTTTACTCAAAATAGAAAAGCCGCATATTTTCAAACCATGCCATTGCATGCAGTGTAAAACCTCTGTCTGGTCCTTTAAGGCATACAGTTTGATTAGTTTTGCCAAACAAAATCATGGTGAAATTCCCAGAGTAATAATTCAAAGATTCAGTCAAACAGGGGAAGTCATAAAATGTGACTCGTCATTGCTGATACACTACTGAAAATTTGAAGTCAGGGCAAATTATGGCCATAAAACAGAAAATCAGATCCATGCATGCTGTTTCACACAGCTTCAGGGTGAATGCCAAGCTCACCTCTTCATCACACGCATCCCGCCCCCCGCCCCTCCCATGTCCTCCCCTGACTCATGCAGCCATCAGGTATTAGTCAGTGGGCCACATGTGGAAGCATCAACATCTTTGTGCAGCCTGTGGACAGGCAGGTCCCTTGGGTCCAGTACCAGAGGAAAAAAAAACATGAGTTTTCACTTTAGTGCTGACTGTTTTATTTTTATTTATTTAATCTTTTCTGGCTTTCATCTTACAGATTTTGTGCCTTTTTAAAGTAAACCTTCTGTTCTTTAAGTAGTGTTCAATCTGGACAGTGGCATGCTGCTTTAAGACTTTCTTTAGTCTTTGAGTGGAGGAGCAAATGCCATGCTTTAAAACCCATGAGGATTGGAGCTACAGAGGATGCAGAGACCAGAAGACCAGCTTGAAAATAAACCCACCATAAGTACTTTTAATATGCTTTATTGACCAGTCCCTCTTTTCTTTCATGTAAATTCCCATGCTTTTAATAGTCTCAGTTTCATTGTTAACTTGTGTAGATACTGTTAATGATGAAGGAAAGTGAACATTTGATTTGATTTAATAATCAGGATTGGTCCATCTTTTTCCCTTTTGTGAAAAGGGAGAAGTGCCAACCAGGGGCGTGGTGGCCATCGGGAGGTTCGGGAGATTTCTCGAACGGCCAGTCGTTTCCAGGCCAAACTGGCTGGTGATCTGAATTTTTTAATCTTTTAACTAATAACGCTCAGCAGCGCTCACACTGCCGCTCTCGCGGTCACAGGTGCAGACAGTGATGGTTGGTCAGGGCTGGCTCTTCATCAGGAGGGGCTACAAACACAACAGCCCAGCCAGCACACCATAGGAGAGGTGAAGGGCAAGACACCAGCTAAAGGGGGATGACCCCCGTTTGCTGCTCTGTTGTACGATCGTATAAAAGGCCTCTCCAAACCAAGCTCCCGGGCTGAATTTCAACCCCAGCCCGCCCCTAGTGCCAACTATATCTAACCTATCATATTCACAATGTTGTGCAGACAAATGTTATTTATAACTGATATTTCTGTTTGACTGCTGGTAGCAAGTTTATTTAGTGGTTTCCAAACCCAGAATCTCCATAGAGTCAGTACATGAAATGACTAATGACAAAAAAAGAAGAAATCATTAATTATATGATAATACACAAATCTAAACTGAAGAACTAATGAATGATCCATTTGACAGTGAGTGAAGAGTTGGTTCCCTTAGTCAGTGTGTTGGATGTGGGGGAAATGGGCAGGTGTAAAGACCTGAGAGGTTTTAATCTATATATTTAGAGAATCTCAGAAATCTTGTGTGGTACTTTGAGCAGTGGTGTGTGCCTTTTGAAAGTGGTCCAAAATGGAAGGAAATCATGAACTGGCAGCACAGTGTTCAAGGGTCACTGCTTAGGGAATAATAAGGGGTTTTCTGTCCGATGGGACTTGAAAGAAGCACTTCGAGGGCAAAACAAACTGTGCATCACATCCTGTTGTGTGTTGGACAGACTAAAAGTCCATCCCAGCTCTTTCTGCCATTGAAAGTGCAACCAATGGATATGTAAGCTTTCCCTAGATATAACAGAAGAATGTTGCCTAGTTTATGTAATGAGCTTTAGATCATGTAGACAGGGGTGTAAAGCTGTCCCCTGTTTACCCGGGGACGTGATGGCACAGACTCACGGGTTCCCATTAGAATATATCCCAGAGTGTCACATTTCTTTCACAGTGAGTGCAGGCATAAATGTGGGCAATGAAGTGACACATGCCATGATCTTATTTATTTATTTATTTTTGTATTTTCATTTATTTATTTTTTGATTTAGTTATTTATGCCAGGTCTGACAGGCCACAAGTAAGGGGCAAGAACAAGGGGGGGAGAGAGAAAAATGGGGGGAAAGAAGAGAAGCAAAGGGAAGAAAGGAAAAAAATAATCGAAGAAGAGTGGATATATACACACACATCCGTATACACACATATGCACATACACACAATTTTGTTGTTTGCAGTAATGTGTGTGTATACGCCTCTGTCATGCAATGTACTCAATAATGAGGGCAAGAAACTGCGACCATGCCCCCCGCGATCTAGAGGCGAATAGGGAAGGACCCAGGGGACCCAGGCCATCCACAGCCCACTAGGAGTTCAGGAGACCTGAGGCCACACATCCTGATAGCAACCGCGTGCTCAGCCCAGAGGAGGAAGGAGGGAGACCACAGATGGAGCCCCCATGGCCAAAGGGCAAGAGTCCAGAGAGCCGGAGGCGATGAGCAGCCCCCAGGCCAGCACCCCCAGCATGAGCCAAGCACGCAGCCCCCGCCAAAGAGGCTCAAGCCACCCCCAGGCCATGGAGAAGGTCAAAAACCACGCCAAGATATCCAGCCACACACCCCGGGACCCACGGGCACCCACACCCCAGGGGCGGCAGTAACGATCAGTGTGGAGCAGCATAGAATGGTAGGGTGGGGTAATTCCCGCCGTCTGCAACCGCGTCCCACAGGTGCCAAGGCTCATTAACCCACAGACCCAGGCCAGCTGTCCACACACACAAAAACAGACATACATGCACGCAAGCACACGCACACCCACACCCACACACACACACACACACACACACACACACACACACACACAGTGGTCCTGAGTCCAGATCCAACCTGCCCCATGTGGGGAAACTGCTGTTCCCTCACCTGAGCGCCCCACCCCCCCACGGGGGGCACCCAGAATCCCAGAATGCTAGCTAGACACCCCGATGTGGGCCAACCCACCTCACACGGCAGCGCGCTCAAGGGGGCATAGACCCCTCCAGTCCAGGGAGGGGCCCAACCGGGAAACGGGCAACCCCAGGCACCAGGGCCCCAGACCCCACACCCCGGCCCCCGCAGAGGAGGCCGGCCACCTGGATGGGGCCAGCACCCACCACCACGGGCCCCCCGGCCCCACACCCCAAGACTATAAGAGTGTCTGTACAAGCCCCCACCACCAACAACCAGGACCCGGACACCGAAACCACAAATTAGGCAACAAGAACTATGTGTGATATATTTGTTTCTATGTTTAATTCACTTAAATCACCTAGAATGCACAGTTTTGGTGAAGTTGGGATATCGCAATTAAACCATGTGGATAAGTCTTCACATATCGTCTGCCAGAACCTCTGAACAGGTGTACAAGACCAAACTGCATGTATATAGTTTTCTGTATGGTTGCCTGAACAGTGGGTGCATATATTTGTGTCTCTGAGGCCCATTTGGAACATTTTGTGCCCTGTATAATGTATTCTATGGAGAGTTTTGTATTGTATGAGTTGTAAATTTGGACTTTTAGTCATTTTGAAAGTGTTTAAACAAATCTGTATCTAGAAGTTTTCCTCTGGGTTGATGGAAAGATCTTGCTCCTATTTTGCAGTTGGGAAGGAGATTGAATCATTAATTTTTAATAATAGTTTAGGGGTATAAAGATTTAGAAATTCTTTTTTTTTTCCATAAAAACTTTGAAATGTTTGAGTCTAGAGACTTAAACCAGGCAACAGAAGGTTTATTAGGGATCAGTGAAAACAGATAATTGATTTTAGGCAGAATCATTATTTTTACTGTGGCAACTCTCCCCATGATAGATATAGGTAGAGTTCTAGCATGTGAGATCATCCTCTATTGTTTTGAATAGAGGAATATGATTCAACTGTACCAGGTCTGACAGCCTGGGGGGAAAATTAATACCTAAATATCTAATGTTGCCGGACTGTAGTGAGGTGGTCGTGGTGTTTTCTTAAAATTACAATTCAGAGGTAAAACGGTTGATTTACTCCAATTGATGGAGTAGTCTGATATAGATGAGAACTTATCTATGAGTGTGATTGTCTTCAGAAGAGAGGTTTGTGGGTTCCTAAGGAAAAGTAATACATCATCAGCATAAAGGCTTATCTTATGGTCTGTGTTTTCTGTTTGAATTCCTTTAATATCTACATTTTGTTGGATTGTTGCTGCTAGTGGTTCAATGAAAATGACAAAAAGTGAAGGAGAAAGCAGGCTACCCTGCCTGGTGCCCCTCTGCAGACTGAAGCTTTGGGAAATAAGATCATTTGTCCTAACGCGTGCATTTGGAGAGCTGTATAGTGTTCTAATCCAGCTTATGAAGGATGAACCAAATCCAAATTTGTGTAGAACTGCTAACAGAAATTTCCAATTTACCTGATCAAATGCCTTCTCTGCATCTAAAGAGACAACTGTGGTTTCTAATTTATTAATAGAACAGTAATCTATTACATTTATGAGTCTGCATGTATTATTGACTGAGTGCCAACTCTTGATAAAACCTGTTTTGTCTGGATGTATAATAGATGGAGTTATTTTTTTTCTAACCTTCTGGCAAGGACTTTGCAAATTATTTTAAGGTCTACTTTAATGAGAGGGATTGGCCTGTAGCTGGATAGGAGTGTGGGGTCTTTGCCTGGTTTAAGAAGTAGGGTAATGTTAACAAAATTCATGTTTGACTGCCAGTTCCTGTGACTCACTGCTGTACTGAGCCTGTCAATACAGTATCTGCATTAAGTACCAGGCTGAAGTCTCCTCCTATCAGAAGTGTGGTATCAGAGTGATCAGACAGTAAAGTGAAGAAGGTATGAAAGAAGGAGAGGTCATCAAAATTTGGCCCATATATGCTAGCAATGCATAAATCTATATTTTGAATAGTTAAATTAAGTATTATAAGTCTATCTTCTGGGTCTGTTGTACACTGCTCAAAAAAATAAAGGGAACACTCAAATAACACATCTTAGATCTGAATGAATGAAATATTCTCATTGAATACTTTATTCTGTACAAATTTGAATGTGCTGACGACAAAATCACACAAAAATCATCAATGAAAATCAAATTTATTAACCAATGGAGGCCTGGATTTGGAGTCACACACAAAATTAAAGTGTAAAAACACACTACAGGCTGATCCAACTTTGATGTAATGTCCTTACAACAAGTCAAAATGAGGCTCAGTATTTTGTGTGGCCTTCATGTGCCTGTATAATCTCCCTACAACTCCTGGGCATGCTCCT